>BGZK01002822.1:0-40859 GCA_005406025.1 Eumeta japonica
TTTGCCGAAAAATAAAATTGCTCTAGTTTCTACAAAAGCAAACTGATCAAAAAACATTTTTTTTTTCCTTTGTTTTTGGAGTAGGAGAAACTAAAATTTAACATGTAGAAGTCAGACCCAAAAATCATGTTGACCGGTATAATCATTACAACAATGTACTGTAAATAACGAAAAATTTAATAAAAAATCTGGTAAATGTTGTTTTAATTTGTGATAATAAATATTTCTTTTTGTAATTCATAAGCACATCTTTATAGCAATCGACCAAAGAGTTGGGAAAACTAGGAAATTTTTGGGAATATATATTTAAAAATACTAGAATTCAAATTGCGTTTTTATACTTTTTTTCTCAATGTCCATTTGTTATAGCATATTATTATTCAAGTCGTATAGGAAATTGTACAATACAAAAAAGTAAATGTTAGATTTTCGATTAATCCACTCCTTCAAAAATTATTGGAGGTTTAGAATTTATTTCGTGATTCTTTGAATTTCTTTGCAATTTCATAGCGAAAGTATCAAGTTTTTCAAAAAAAGTTGTTCGACCTTTTTTGAGGAACGTATAAGTATCTACCAAATATTTTACCTAATTTTTCAAAACTCTTTATGGCTTGTGACTTATTTCCATTTCAATGTCAATCATATAAAAACAACTAGAATACGTTTTAAATATTTCCCTTTTTATTGATAAAAAATAAAATTTCACAAAGAAATGTTACTAAAATATGGGCAAATCAATTTTTTTTTTCAATCAAACCATATTTTCAGAAATTTAAAACACTTACAAAGGTCACACATCTCTTTCTCCTTTCTATTGTTTTTGTTGTCCACCTATCATTGTTGTATTCAATAAATGTTCAAAGACACACCAAGGTCCATTGGAACAGAAAAGCGCATGTGCGTATGATACCTTAATCGGTAGTAAAAGCAAAGTTGCTCCAAAATTACCGTTTCTGCTTGGAAATAACAGGTAAAAAAATTCAAATGCGTATGGTTGATTTATGAAATAATAAGAAATTTCTTTAAAAAAATCGCCACAATGTGGCAAATTACTTATATGTGTGCTACAAAAATTGCAGCAGCTGATCCATTTGTTTACTTTAAAGCTAATATAACTTTTAAACTATTAAAGATATGACAATTAACGTTCAGGTCATTTTTATAGGCAATGAAATTATTTTTCAGATAATGTCAGTCATTATATTTTTTACCGTAAACAAATGGATCATCTCAATGCATTTTGTTCCACGTATATTTCAAAATAACATAAAAATAGAATAAAACTTTTTCCGGTATTTTAATGCACGGGGTCGTGCATTAAAATACCAATCTCGAAATAAAATAATAATTGTACTTTCCTGAAAGTAATAATTATTATTACTAAGGAAAAAAAATTAAACAAAGTTGAAAATTTGTTTTAACAAATTGTAAAGTTAATAAACAATGATATTGTTAATGAAAAAAAAATTTTGTTATTCTGTAGAAAGGTCAATTACGATTTTTTGAAAAATTTAGCATTAATTAAACATAATTTAACAAATATGTAAAACGATTAAAATTAAATTTTTGATTAAATGTTGGTCCTATAAATTATATTTAAAAATTAGTCCATTTGTTTATAAAGATTTTATAAACAAATTATTAAATTAAAAATTATTTTGTTCAATAAATAAATGTCTTTATTGACATAAAACGAAAATATAATAATATAATAATAAAAAATTCTTTTCAACATTATTGTCCTTTCTTTTAAATTAAAAAATTATTATAAACAATGTATTAACATTTTAAACTTTGATGATGCAATCTTGTTTTGTATGTGTATAAGTAGAGCTCCACGAAGCGAAATAATTTGACGGCAATTATTTAAATATTTTTTAGTTTAGAACGATGAGAGAAGTTTGAAAAATTTAGTTAATTAACAATAGTCTAGCACATTGAAAAATTTATTTTATGAAAAATTCAATGGGAATCAATTTTGTAGAGTGTTTAGATTAAACTATAATTTTTTAGATTTTCAATGAACTTTAAGTACTTAAAAATTTTTTTAAGTGACGTATTCGCTTTTGAGGCCATTACAGGCAACCTAACAATGGCGCGCGGAGGGCTATGTTCAGCGTTAAATTAAAAATATAAATAATGGAGGTACAGTTCCGGGAGTTGCAACTTTTTTTTAGTAAATTTTCTCCTCTTTAAGGATCTTTTTTTCAAATTTCGAAAATATTTATAGTTTTCGCACAATAACCTACAAACCAAACACTATTTTCTGAAGGTCTTTAATTGTTTATAACTTTTGGAATTTTTTATGGACTAATTTAATTATTTAGCATATTGATCTAGACATCATTCCGGATCGAATGAGCTATTATAGCACATAATTTTAATCATAGTATGAAGAATTAACACCATTTTAAACTTATAGACTAGACTATTTTAGAGGCCTAGGTACTCTCCTCTCCATGAGACTGTGTATATAGATTATAGAAGAAAAGCAGTATCTTATTAAGAAAGCCAAAAAAAAAATCTTTTTGAACGTAAATACCTTTTGAATATGTTCGTGTAAATATTTTTTTATAACTAAATCGTATTATATATTAAAAATTATTGGCCTTTATGGTGAAAACTAATTTTTACATATCGAAAATTCTAAAATTTTTTTTATAATAAGTACTAAATTTTTATAGAGAACATTTTTAATTCTGCCGTTTACATATTTGTCTTTCGATTCTCCAAAAAAACGAAATAAGCAATATTTATTAGTGTGTCGATTTATCAGTTTGATATGACGAGCAACAAAATAAGTCTTTATTAAAACATAAAAAATAATAGCAATAATCATTACATACATGCAAACGTTAAAATCTCTTTTTATATTTTACATATTATTTTTATAATATTTCAATCCCTTATGAAAGTTAAACTCGCTACTCAGTTTCAATTCAAAGCAGCATTAACATCACATTGCTTACATTTCGATTTTTTTTTTCCGAATCGAGCACACACGCCTTATGCATTTCTAATCAGTAGACGTGTCTAGAGAGAAAAAAACTAATGCATTGTACGTTTATCGGACAAGTGGAATTAACGGCGGTCTGTGTCAACAGAAAAATGATATCATATGCAAATTTGATGCTTAAAATGTATCGAAAATTACCTCGTCCAAGGACGGCCGTCAGAAATATTAGCACAAACATGATGCACAACAGCCCTCACACTATCCGAGCAGCGACTGTAAAAATTACAGATAAGCTATCGATATCTGTGCCTATATCTTTATCGGTATAGTTTTACTACTTCTTCAAGAACCGATAATTCCGAAATTCGCATGAATAAAATGATTCATACGGCATTATAGCGAACATCATTTCCTTTCTATAGTTCATAATTTATGATTTTTTGGTCAACTATGTATTTTATGTTAGGCCAATTTATTAAACATGAGTCGTTAGAAAAATGCAAGTAAAGCATAAACTTCGTAGACATATGAAAGCTTAGGTGTCTATTGGCGATGGGCCGTATTTAAATAAATAATTTATATACGAATGCAGGCAAAATCAAAGCCTTATACGCAAATAGTTAAATTAGTCTATTAGAGATCGATGCGCCGATTTATCCAAAATTTCATCAAAATAATTTATGCAGATATAATACGATCACTCAGAGCCAATTCGAATAGCGTCAAGTGAGATCTTTTAAAATAAATAATGGAAGAATGTTACAACATTATATTCGTTATATACCGACGCTAGGCTCGCAGATTAAACCCCCACACAAAATGGGTATAATTTCTTGTAGACACACTCACATATCTCTATACATGTGAGATAAAACAACAATAGATAACAATAGTCTGTACATTAAAGGTATTTGAGAAAAACCACACTGAGGGGTATCAGATCAGAAGTTTGACAGTATACATTTCATTGATATTTAGAATATTCGTGTGCATTTGTTCGCGAATTCCGTAAAAGCTATTTCACAGAATTTTATTAAATTTGGTCTAGTAATAATTTATACTCCAAAATAACATATGGGATGGTTTTTATCCAATTTCTTTGCTATTTTTTTTTATTAGGTACATCGACCATATCTAATCATAAATGGCGCTAGCTGTACGCATTGAATTGGTGATACAGAAACAGCAGAAGCGAGACTGGAATCGAGAGAATATTAGACGTCATCAATGGATACCTATAAGAAGTGTCGGAATTCATTATACGTTCACGCGGGCGTAGCCGTAGTCTAAAGCTAGTGCATAACATTGTTCGTTCTTATATTATTATTATTATAAATTAATATAAAAAGAAGTTCGGTAGAGCGAAAAACAAGTGTTTTACGTTTTAATAAAAGTCGATTTGACAGCGATATATAGATATTTAATATATATCTTCATGTATGGAATATAATCATCCTAAAATTTTAAAACACAAATTAACGTTATGAAATATGACAAGGGACTTATTACCTTTGTAAAGTTGATTACATAATATTATTTATAAAATTTACCTATAAAACTATTATGATAAGTTTATATCATAAGTATATTTATTTACAAAATTATTGTATTTTATTGTTATTATAAACTTATGATAGGAGACCGAGCCAAAATTTAATTTTCCATTAAGAGCATATATTTTCCATTATTTTTATCGATTTTGAATTAAAAAATACCCTGAAAATATATAATTACAGTGTTTTCTTTAAATTAATGTCAATCTAAGTAGACCAGTTGTAATATAAACATATAATCATATTGTACAACTATTGTGTTTGTCTCTACAACCACAATTTTTTTTCATAAAAATACATTATAAACTAAAAATTAATAATGTTGTACATCAATCTTATAAATTTTCATTATTAATATTTGAATTTTGAATTTATGTTTATCGGGCGATATTTAAAACATTTTACGCCACAAAAGCATGCGAGCTATCCATTTCCAGTTCATATAATTATGTTTGCTGATCATGGCGCACGAAAAAAAAATTGAAACATTAAATTATGAAATTTCTTATCAATCCTATATCGATGTTATATCATAACGTAATTTTAATGTCTCAACAACAGAGCGGCCAGTGGCGCCAGCGTCGTGCACCAGCAACTCCTCATTGAGACGCCCCGATCTTCTACCTGAAATAAAATACAATCGCCTCAAAGAAAGAACATACATTTCGTGGATTTCAGAGATTGCACCATATTTTATTTACTTTAATCTTTTTATTTCAGTTACGAGAGTTCCGATTGTCTACCTCCTCCCCGGACCCCGCCCTACAACAGCTCTATCCCCACCATCAGACATCCTGCCCGACGCCGGCGACGCATCGGTGACCGCGCTGGAACTTGAGTGCACGTGGCCGGCGACGATCACCTGTCCCACTCACCTAGCTTGAAGAGTCTCGACGTCGAATACGCTGGTCCAGCGAGGTTCTGGGGCGGCGACAACGCCGGGACTGGCGGCTTAACGTGATTTTCGAGGCATGTTGTATAATACGACTTGAGTTATAAATGCTTTAGTCAGTTCACCCGTGGTCGAGATAGAACCCGATACCTTCTGGTTCGAAGCCGGCGCTCTTCACCACCGAAACACTGCCGTGATGTCAGGGATTAAACTCCAACGAGTATTTTTTGAAGTGAAACTTCTTTGGGCGCGTTGAGAGCGAAATTTCAAGGTCGCGTCACGGCAACACCGTTACAAAATAATAACAATACTAGCGCGATCATGAGGCCGTCACGATTTTAGATTTTGAAAGACGGAGAGAGCAACCTAAAAAAATCGCAAGAAAGAAAGAGACAAAAACAGTAACCATCTGTACTCTGTCGCTGTAGAGAGTATTCTTTTTACGAGGCTCCTGAATTACGTTGAATGTAAAACGTATATTTCTTATTATAATTTCGACAAATTTTTAATTATTAAATAAATAAAAGTATAATAATTATATCATTATAAGCGAAATTTACTAATAATCATAATAACAACAACAATGATAATGACAAATTTGGATATATTATATGTTTTAGTGATGTAACGAATATTCGTATTCGCATTCGCATTCGCGAATATTCGCATATTTCTTGACATTCGTATTCGTATTCGCATTCGCAAAATTTATGCGAATATTTTGCGAATAAGTAAGTAAAGAAAAATAAGATGTAAATAACAAAAAGGTAAATTAAACAAATAAATACTAATTTCTTATAATATTTATTACAAATATTAGAGACAGGCGTGATTCTATGTATATTGTATATGTTTGTTAATCTTATACCTTCTAATTTACATAGACTTGCAATTATAATTATTAATTTTTATTATATTAATTGTAATCAGACTTCACTTTAATACTTGGTATTGGTTTGGTAATATAAATAATCAACTTTTCATTAGAATTTACGTAACAAAAAATATATAATGTTTAACATTATATTAAACTAAAACATATTTTTTTTATACTTTAATCAGTCTTTACATAAATTGTCCACTATTTTGAACTTCAAGTAATCTTCTATTTTTGAACAAGAATATTAAAAACAAAACAAAAATGTATGTTAACGTACATATTTGGAATAATAATTATCAAACATATCCTTCTCTTAATGTAGTTGTAGTTCTTACAAAAATCTACTTCCATTTTGACTAAAAAAATGATCATCTTCTTTTATTGATATGAAAATAATAACATCAAACAAGATAATATTAAACTATTCAACTTATTTGAGCAAAATAATAACATTTAAAATATTATTAATACCATTTTTTAACAAATTAATAATCAAATTTTAGTAGAGGAATGTTGTACTTCAAAAATAAAAGCTTCGAAGCTTTTTCTCCTTCAAGTCTATTGCGATGCGGGGTATAAATAATCCCAGCACCACTAAACATCCGCTCGCTAGGAACACTCGTCGATGGTGTGACCAGACACTGCCTCGCTATAGAGAAAGTAGCCCGTACCTCTGCTTGTTCACCTTCCACCATGTGAGAGGGTCGACGTTATTTGTTACACGTTTTTCCGCTAAATATTCCGTGATAGATTTTCGAATTAAAAGATGAATAAGATTTTGGTATCCAATTAGAGGAATGTCATCTTCGTCTTCAATGTCACTGTCACTAGTTTCCATCAGTGAAGTCTTTGTATCCTTCAAAGACAAAGGTTTCTTTTCTCCAGAATCATCGATTTTATCTAATCTGGCACGTTTCGAATTCGGACTACGTGAACTTGAAGGTGCGCCAGCTGGACTGTCTTCAAGCAACTCCAAAATGTGATGTATGACACGTTCTTTAGTCAAGGTATTTTTTTAAAATTCAACTTTATATCTTGGATCAATGAAGGTTGCCGTAATAAACAACACTTCATTTTGTAAAAAAGGAAATTTGTTAAAGAGCTCCTGTTTTAAAACGGCTGTCGTGTCACCAATCAATTCATCGGTTGAATCAAAATCATTAAGAATTCTTTCTAAAGTGGCGATTAATGGAATTAATGATGATACAGAAACATCTGCTGCACTTAATTCTTTGGTCACTTCTTCAAATGGTCTTAATAAAGTGATAACTTTGTCAATAAGCATCCACTCTTCAGAAGTCAGCTGGGGAATTTTATTACTTGTGGATGCAAATAGACACAGAGACTCTTTGACTTGCAAAATACGCTCAAGCATATAAAAGGTGCTGTTCCATCTCGTCGTACACTCTTGTAAAATCTTGAGTGGGGTTTGATTAAGTCTTTTCTGTATAGCTTTAAGCTCATCTTGAGCAGTATTTTATTGATGAAAACGTGTTGCCATCTTTTTGCATTTTGTTATAGCAATCACAACAATTTCTTGAGCTTTCAGCTGAATTTTATGTGAAGCACAGTCGATATGTTCAATGTTTAATAAAGTAACGCCTTTTTTCTTGTTTGAGCCTGCATCCCGAACTAAACATTTCACTTTTTTTTTTTAGGTATTTCCCATGACGACAATAAGCCTTCAAGTTTACAATCAATATTTTCTCTGGTATGTCGGCTCTCATTAAATACGCTTGCCTTCAACACTATCATTTTTCTTTCAAAATCTTCAGTTATCCCATGACATGTCAAACTCAAAAGCGAGACCCCAGAACAAGAATCAGACCAAATATCACTAGTAAATAACATTTTGTCAAAGGCTTTCAGCAATTCAAGGATTCTCTGGCTTACTTTGTCATATAATTCATCGCAGATAAAAGAAGTAATATACTGTCGAGACTTTAAGTTACAGGACGGACACAAATGTTTCACAAGTCTTACGAAGCCAGAACTTTCGACGAAACTAAACTGAAGGTCTTCCAATGCAATCATCTCACTTATTGATTTATCAACTGCCAAGGACTTCACAGATTTATTATCCCACTGTTTCGTTTTATCAACACACTCTTGAAACGACATCTGTTTAACCTCTGATTTAAAACTTTTCTGGGAAGATGTTGCAATTCTACTTAATGCATCCTTTTTTACCTTTTCGCATTTTTCTAATTCAGCAAATTCGTTTTTATGCATTGACTTCAAATGATTTCTCATAGCAGTTGTAGTTCTTCCTTTTAGAGGATATTCATTGTTACAGATCTTGCATCTAGCTCGTTCAGCATCGCAAAGCGTAAAATAGGTCCAAATTTCACTAGAAACTGATTTACTCATCTTAAAAAATCATTAAACTCACTCTAACCTCAAATTCTTCTTATTTCTGTTAACGATCTTTCGTAAAGTAAACACAACATCAATCGGCCTTGTTCGGATTGGCTCGACAATGCTCGGAAAAACAAACGATAACAAATGTGTGTGCGTGGGACTCGCGCGCCGAGTAAGCTGTCAAAATGAAGCCATAGACAAATGGCGCCAAATTCAAAAGTGAATATTCGCATCCGTATTCGCATTCGCGAATGCCTAAAAATTGATATTCGTTACATCACTAATATGCTTGTACATATTTGTCTATCAATTAAAATAGCGTTTCTTTAAAACGCAAAAAAAAACATGTACACCGCTCAAACATCAACATTGTTCAAATATAAAAAGTCTACATAACCTAAAGAAGTTTCATTTCTTACACGTGTACACCGATACACCGATACAGTTTCTTTTGTGTTCATAGATACTAGAAGATTGTCCCTAATGTTTGTTCCACTCTCGATTTCAAACCTAAAACGCTACATTAAGTCGCGAAAGTGATTTTTGTGCTCTGAACAATCTTTCGAAAAATTCAGACTTCTACGACGATTGTCAGACCATCTCCGGGAGATCGAGGTCTTGGAAAAAGCATTCGACCCTGAATCGAACAAATCCTATTTTTTAAACATTATCATTAGAATATTGTTATAATCTTTATCTAGCTGATAAAGAAACATGCGCTCTTTTCTTAATAGAATGAGATAATATTAAAAAACAATAACCTGTTATTTTTATTGCCTTTTCAGCTTCTTATTTTGCATTATTGCTTATATATATATATATATATACACACACACACACACACATGCAAGCACTTACTCACGCACTCACACATAAACACACATTTGCCTTTCTTCCACTTACTTAAGTACTTATCCAATCTATCACACACTTATCAAGTATATGTGCTTTATTAATATTGTTTTCTAAACAAAATCAATAAGAAGCTCACTACTTTCTGTATCCAGTCAGTGTATGTAGAAACTCTGGCGCTGACGCCGGGATGGTGTGCGTCGGCGCAGCCCGCGCCCCATGAGGTCACCCCCACCACCACGCCCGCGTACAACACCGGCCCGCCGGAGTCGCTCTGGCACGCGTCTTTGCCTGCCTCATAAGACGTGAATGACCGTTCTATACGTACAAATTTCGTTGTTAATGTTTACTCATTAAATTAGGAAGACTTTATGTACGATACAGGAACATACAGCAGAATCAACATTCTTTTCTTGCTATTCTATTCTAACTAACAGCTAAGTGTTTTTTCAGTAGCCGACGTGTCTGCGCATGCCTAAGTTCTAATGTAATCATCTGAGAAGTGTAGCAGCTGACATGTCATCACTACAAACCAATATATATCAGCGATTGGCAAAAATATAAAGGTATACAGTAGAACCTTGATAACTCAAACCTCGGTACCTTAAAAACCTCTATAACTTAAATTAGTAATCTCTGTACTGGCCCTCAGTAACTTAAAGAAATGTTTCCACAACCTCTATAACATAAAATTGTTTGTCAATGTGTCATTTTGAAAGAGTGTGCAAAACAAAAGGTTTCGGTATTTATTGCTTGCACGTGTTCACTAGTTAAATTGTTAACGTAAACAATACATGTCACCTATTGTTTGCTTCTTCGAAATTCTTTAAAGCGTTGCGGCGGTTAGCCTTAAGACATAAGTAAGCCTTGGATCATAAGTTTTTGATCATTGTCCTGGAAACATCGCTTTACTTACTGTGTGATAAACTGGATTAAAATGAGTTCAAAAAGAAAACTAACAACACTCACGTACGCTGATAAAGGGTGGAACAAGGGTACATACATATGTACATACCTACCTCTATATTAACCTATCCCTAACATAGACCCTTGATAACTTAAAACCT
This sequence comes from Eumeta japonica, assembly GCA_005406025.1. NCBI lineage: Eukaryota > Metazoa > Arthropoda > Insecta > Lepidoptera > Psychidae > Eumeta > Eumeta japonica. The sequence continues at coordinate 10,562 of BGZK01002822.1, forward strand.
CTATAACTTAAAATATTTTGTGTTTACCTTGGACTTTAACTTATCGAGGTTCAACTGTAGTTTGCAGGTAAAGTTAAATACAGTATGTAAAGTATGCGAACGTTGAGTAGACGGTTGCATTACAAAGAGAATAACGATTAACGAATATAAGTTGTGATTTGAGCCGAATAAGAATATTATCTCCCAAAGGTTGGGTCTAAAGTTAGGATCTAAGTCTTAGTGATTTTTCAGTTTCGAGCGTCAACACCTCCGCCGTCCAAAATGCCACCACAAAACATGTTGTCGGTGATGGGTCCGCCTGGGTACAGCCGGTACAGCTCGTTGCATTGCTCCTGCTGATGCTGAGTACGACGACGTGCCGGAGCACGGCCGACGGCGCCTGGACCCGGACTGAAAAGTATAGTATAAGTATATAGATATTTAAGATTATCTAAAAGCCGTCCTGCTCTCGTCTTATCTCTATAGCTGATCTAGTGACGATGTTGAGGGCGTCACGTAAACAATTTTCCAATTCACCAATCGGTAAATTAGAAAATCGATTAAAGGTTATCCGATCGACAAATAACGGAAGACGACATTGCATTTCAAATACGTAACAAACTAGCATTCCTTCACCCACTTCGCTGGACGATATGTATTTTGAAAACGATAAAAAAATAGCAATGATTTTTTTTAAGAAGCAAGGGTACCCGCAGCTTGCTCGCGTGGACATAAGTAGAACGGATTATTTCACTTTTCATATCGGCCATTCTCGCTGTCTATTCAGATCCCGACCGCGGTCCTGTTCTCCATGCCTGTTCCGGTTCTAATCTCGGGAAACCGATCTTGGTCCTACCTACGATTTTGATGTCAGAAATAACCATTTTTACTGATATATATATATATATATTATTTTTGCATAAAAAGTATTCTTTACCCTATTCCTAGACGTAGGGTCTCTTCCGTCATATCCTTTTAAAGTCGTGCTTCCTACAGCAAAAGTGACGTTATCAAATATCAATTTAAAAGGAGACGGTGGAAGAGGTTTTTAATCTACCTCTATGCAAAATTTGATTCTAATCCGTATAGCCGTCATGTGTGCGTGCGTGCGTGCGAGCGACCGTGCGTGTATTTTTTAATTCTTTGTAAGATTTGAAATGAAAAATGTTAGGACGTGGAAATTCAATGAGCAGATTTTATGTCTCTTAAAGGTAAATTAGATAAACAAAGATTGATTTCTAGACTATGTTGCGGCTTCCTTCATACGACGCGTCTTGTCTTCGTCTAGCTCGTACGATTGGTAAAGCCCAAAGCGGCAATGCTAGGTTAAATAATGCGGAAGCTGTGGTGATTGCAGACGTCTCTTTCATACCTATATAATCATTACGCTATCACATTAGTCATTTCTTTCATTCTTTGTCTGTAAATACGTCGAAGAAATATATACTTTATGGTGATATGGTAACTTTCAATGTTGACAAATAAATTATAATATCCAGTTGCTTATATGTGTCAATAAACACAAGAAATTAATTTCAGTTTGCACTCACATGGAAGTAAATACTGCCGGTTTTTCATAAATTTTAAAATTAATTATCAAAATAACTAAATGATCTTATTACTTTGAAACCACGTAACGAAATTCACATTTTTTTGAATACATTTTCAATGTAAATTATGGATTGATTTCTATTATAGAATCAAAACGCACGACGAAATAGATTTGTGTGAAATCGACGTGTTGCGTTTACCCTTAAATTTAAATTCATAACTATATACTGAAACACAATATTGGATTTGGACCTTTAGCGGTATCGGAGTCGAAAAGGTAATGAGGAACGGAATCGAGAGACGAGACCGGGACCGAAATTGAAAACGAGACCGGAGTCAAATAAAGTACGGGTCGGCATTAGTATCAAGAGCGATCGAGATTGAAACCCAAAAAATAAAGGAATTATTTGTCTCGGGAGTCGTCCATACAGGAACTATGAATAAGTAGCGCGATCGGAATTGAAAGCGAAATGGGGTAGAGAATCGAGAAAGGCACCAAGATCGGAGTCGAAAGTGGGACTTGGATCCAAATCGAGAAAGGGAGTAGGGTCGAAACCGAGTGTGGCGACGGGATCGGAACCGAAAGCGAGACCGCGATTGAGATTGACATCGATCGAAACAAAACATAGCTGCAGACCTTAACTAGATGAGCAAGCGAGCCATCCACAGGAAAGGGCGGAACAACGACTGCAGGGCCAGCTAGTGTATATTATAATATAATACACATATAACATATTATAATACATTTGCATCTAATCACTCACGTATAGCACTCCCCATCCGAGGAGAGTCAGAGGCGCGTCGTCCGGCAGCCGCCAGCCCGCGGGCGGCAGGGGCGCGGACCGCGTCCGGTTGTTGAGCATCACCGGCCGCTTCAGCCGCAGCACGGCGACGTCGTTGTCGTGATGCGTCGGCGAGATAGCAGCGCGGTGCGACCACACCTTAGCCACGCGCCGCATCTGGCCCCAGCCGCGTCCGTGATGTACGACGAGCCGAGCGACGCACATGCCGCCGGCCGTCGCGCCGACGACCCTGTGAAAGACCTGATGTTTGCTATGTAACGGATGGCGTTCGGCGTTATTAGGGAAAAGGCGCCGAATGCGTCGTGCCGAATGATCTATATTTTTAGGGTTCCGTAAGACCAAAGAGTGAAAAAAGGGAACACTTATAGGATCACTTATGTGTCGGTCTGTTATATATAGCTGATTTGCTCCGAGTTTACTAGATTGGAAATCTAACGTTGGTTTACTAATCTATTTCCCAATCCAACCATGGGCGTGCAACATAAATAAATTGATATTAAATGTGAGGGTCACTTCAATGGATAAATTAATTTTTTTTTTTCAAATTGTACCATGGTATCAAATGAAAGCGCTTATCGTACGGGTCCCAAATATGTGTTTATTTTTATTATATAATTTTAAAATAAATAGATTTATTGAAGACAGTAGATGAATATTGACCATTCTCCCCTTGTCTCTGAATTTCCAGAGCCTTAAATTTTGAACGTAAATAATATGTTCATCATACGCAACCCTTACCACGCGAGGTCAACTCGAAATTGTCCGGGTTTTTTTTCTATTTAAGATCGTTAAACGCTAAGTAGTCACGTTCAAGTAAATTCACTGATTCCACTCGATCTAGCTGGACGGTACGACGACTCGCGCACGACTGCTGGTAGCGGAAACGGAAAATGGGATATAGGTGTAAACAACTCGACTACAGTGACATCTGTGGCCTAATTGAATGGCAACTGTTTTGAGAACACCAGTTAAGTATGTATCTTCTTATTTATGCTAATACTAACATAAACTCTCTTATTCCCAAAAGATAATATGTCCCTACTCCGTGACACGTTCCCGTACTAAGGAAACCGTCGTGTTTGTCGCGAAAACACGACATACCTCGTTCTGCCGGCAACGATCCTTCCGGTATCCAGGGGACTCCCCGACACCGGGAGGATTAGCTCGACGCCGCACGCTCATGCCCTTAACCGTCCTTCGGCGACATCACAACACGATTCCACGAGCAATCGTATATACTTAGATTTCGCAATTGATACGCCTTCATTAATTATTTAATTACGCATGCGCGTATCGCTCATTATGGCTATCATATCATGATCCTTCTCATCTGTTCGCAGGTCTCTTTACTAACGAAAGAAATTGTTTTGGAGATTATATGAGGTAAACGGATGGCACATTTGGCACGTGAAAAAACGCATCAAGCCGTCGTCTCGAGAAGCGAAACCTCACCTCGTGAGAATGCAGTGCGCGGCCGTCAGCACGTGTTCGGTGGTGATGAGCGAGCCCCCGCAGTAGAAGCGGGCCCCGTAGAAGACCTGAGCCATGAACGGATACCGCTCTATCGTGGTCTCGCTTCCGCCGGTGATGCGAAACGAGTATTTAGGGGTGGAAGGGGGAGTCACTATGGTCACCTTAGAAGTGGACCCTGAGGGAAATAAGTAGAAGTTAAACATAAAGAAATGGAACAAGTATTTATAGGACTTGATTCTAATTAAGGGTTCCATACAAACTCAATTGTGTAGATACTTAATATATAGATAATTGGTCCATGATTCTTGTCTGTCTGCTTTCGATACCGATACTGGCGAGATATTGGTCCCACTAATTCTAAAAATTTGTTTACTTTTTGCAAAAATTTTGATTGTTTTTTAAATTATCCAAGTTTTTGTAAATTATAAGTTTAAAATAGGAAAGTTGATAAACATTTTTCGATATATTGTTTCTACATCACGATCCATACTCCAATTACAAATGTAAGTTTGTAATTACAAAAAAAAATATAATAATAAAAATATAAACTCACGCACATTTTTCAGAAGGGTAGGCAGACACTATAAAATTCACATGGCACTATTTTTACATTTCTCTCTTGCTTTACTAACATTCATCAATCTTTTCCATATGATATTTTATTAATACGTTTTAACTACAAATTAAGGATTTTCAAATTTTTTTCTTCTCCTTGTGCTGTGACTCCTTTCTTCTTGTCAAATTTTACGTCAATGGGAAGTACCCTATAGATTTTAATGTACTTGCGAATTTAAAAAATAAGGTGTTACGGTCGTAGTTTTTGAATACGTTGACTTAGATCTTTGATTTTTTTTTCAGGTTCAAAAGATCCCAGACCTAAGTATTTGATGTCAATTACCACTCGATACCTCTACGCGTTCCTGAGAATAAGAGTCTTGATACATGTATGGACAGACGGACAACGAAGTGATTCTATAAACGTTCCTTTCCTTTAAAGGTAGGGAACCCTAAAAAATATCTAATAATGTATAAGAAAGCAAGATGCGATTCAGAATATACAATGTCTATTACGTAAATATTTCGGCTGTTGTGTATATAAAATAATAGTCCTAAATAATAATGTATTTAGAATAGAGCTCCATCTTTTCATTGGCACTTTTGTTAGATATAACACTGTCAAAATAGAACCACAATAGATTATTTTAGTACCAAGTTCCAGATAGGTAAAGAGTGGATTTTTAAATTATACTGTAGTTTTAAGAAGTCTTATTAATTAAAAATTTGCTGGGCCCCACGAAGGGATTTTATTTATGAAAAGCTTGTACGTTAAGAATCATACAGATAATACACTAACTATGGAAGCGATTTGATTTGAGAGAATTCATTGTTATATTATAAAAACTAAAAACCACATTATAAATTACCTTGAATAGCAGGGACCACTGATAAAAACCAAATTAGGCACATGTAAATGTTGAATTGAACGATTATTTCTTTACCGGTATACAACATGACGTGTATAAATGGTGCATTTTATATTTTCTTTTCTTGCAAATATTATTCTATAAATATATTTTGAGGTATCTGAAAGACTTGAAGGAACGACATATCAAGTTTTGTTTAGACGACTTATGTTTTCCAGAGAAAAATATCATATATTTAATTTAACTCTTTCGATCAAAACAGTTGGACAGAATACAGTACAGTCTACGTATTTTATAGACGAATATATCGCAATAAACGCTTCCACCAAAATAACCTTAACATAATTCGATTATTAATGAAAGCGAGGTCATGCCAGAATGACAGTTCTTATTATAATCTTTGTATTATTGTTTTAAAAGTAAAGCAAGACTCAAACTACATTCCGGTGTTACTCACCAAAGAGTAATATGCACTCACTCTAAATATATAAATGTGGTAGTTAGTTATAATATCTTTATTTGTTTAACATGGAATAAGAAACGGAGGTTTTCCCAGATTGATGGGTTAAATTCCCTGATTGTGAATTGCCTACATGGCCACCCTGTACCATTTTAACGAAACAGGAGAGATTAATAAAGAATGGCCTCCCTGTAAATACGTATTAAGAGGCGAGCTGGCCGGCCACCACATTAGCGCCTGGTCTTTGAAAATTTCTTAGGCTTTGTCCTGGTGGAAAGCGTAGCCCCATGGAAGAGTCCATCGCGTACATACAACACACGATCCTGGGCAGGGCGAATTCAGATACTTCTTTATCCTTGAGCCTACAGTTCTCGTAGAGGTTGTCTATTCACCATGTGAAAATACAGAGTTACTGTTGGACAGCCATCATCTCTTTCTGATCAGTGTCCGGCGCGTGCGTTGAATGGCTGTAGTTAGGTATAAGATTAAAGTAAATCTGTTATACGTGAAATTCTCACTCGTGCATGTCTTTAATATTCCCCGTAGTCGTCCCCAGCTTGGCGATCAGCATCGACGGCCTAGCGATATAACCTCCCTCAAGATTGGAATTTGAGTTCGATGTCGTTATTAGGGTAGCCAGAATTCTGAGATTAGATTTCTCGCTAGGTAACTAAATCAAAACGACATCGATTCTGTCACAATACTTATCTGTAATTATTTGGCGGACAATATTTTTAGGGTTCCGTACTAATAAAGAATAAAAGAACTCCTACGGGATTATTTCGTTATCGCTCCGCCTATATATCAAGACCTTTTCTCAGAGACGCGTGAAGAGATCAAGTTGAAATTAATACCAGCCTTTAGACCCCAAGTCCCTTGTAGCTGTAAAAATGTTCTAAGTGAATACAATCAAAATACGGTTATTTTATGTTGTATTTTGAAATATAGTACCTCGCTAAAATCGTGTTTGACAAGAAGAAAGGTCTCACAGCACAAGTAAAGGAAAAAGTCTGAAATTCGTTAGTAATTTGTATTTATAGCGCATCAAAAAATGTTTCTTATAATTCTATATGAACTGTGATTTAGACCAATGCCCCATGCATAGATTTTCTGACATTTTTAAATTCCAGCTATAAAAACTTAAGATTTTCGAAAATTTGGAGTCTCAAAAAATAAATTTCTTTAAAAAAAAAAAACATTTTTTGAAATCCCTAGGACCGACATCTCACCAATATCGAAAGCGAACAAAAATCAACGAGGATTTTGATGGATGGAATATCTAAATACGTGTTTGTACGGACGCTACAAAGTGCAAGGTCTATTCGCATATCTGGTTTTTCGTTTTGCGATAAGGTACTGAACGTGAGCGACGTCACGTGGGTGCACCACTTCTACGGCTATCGCATGTTTCGAGCGCGTGCGCCCAGTGGCTATTGAAAATCTTCAATCGTTACAATACTTTGAGATTCCGTCGTAACAAGTAGTACCTGCACAATATCACATTGAAGAATTAATTATCTATTATTGAAAATATAATTTTTACATATTTCAACATCCTAGCTCAGTATTCTGCTATGTAGTATGAAATCTGTCAGTACTTTTAATGCTCGTGGCACCCTGGTATATGTGACTGTCAGACTTTTAAATGTGTTTGGCATCAAACATACATAGAAATTAGATTCCAATTATTTGGTAAATTAGGATAAATAAAAACAATGGCTTAGATCTTTGCTATATGTCAATCTACTCTAATCAATATTCAATTCGTTGGATAAGGATTCGTAGTGGAACAATAAATTCGAGGACCAGGGGTGGTTTGCATGCTGCATGTTGCAGGCAAGCGTCATCTACTTCAGTTTATTTCTAGTCTGGTCTATTTGTGTTCCAAGAGAGCGAAATCGTCGAGAAGACATTTGCGTTTATCGAGAAAGGGTCATTTGTTGTTATAAAACAAAAACAATATTAAATCCTGTAGTTTTATTTTAGCCATCACGTTTAAATAGACAATAACAAATTATTTCATACCCTTGATGACAACTCATCACAATAGTGTTAACACTCTAAAAGTTCTAACAATATAAAATTTCTTGATAAAAGATAAAATTGCTGAAGAGGTTTTATATTTTTTTTCTCATAAAGTTTAACATCTAAGAAAAAGATTCGAAAAATACAGATCTAGAAATAGAATAAAATTCCTTTTTTAATAATAGAGATATTCGAGATAACATAAATATACAGTATCTCGGAATGTATACAAAATACTTTAACATTGGAGTTAATCAAAATTTATATATTATGCATTTTTTTGTTTATACATATATAATAAAATTCATTTAGTAATTACCTCAAAATACTTAGCTACAAATCTACAAAGAAGAGAAAATGCTAAAATTGGTCAGAAAGAGAGATAAATGCACTTTTAAGTAAGAATGAAATGAACAATTTTTAAGTACAAAAACAACAATAGAATGTGGAGTACATTAATACATTAATTCTTTTTTTAACTGCACTCATTCTAGACCTTAATAATAGTCATTTATCTAATAATAATAATGACAGCAAAATAGAAACTAATAAATACAGATCAATTGATTTCACGTAAATATGCCATTTGCATAAAGAAAATCACAAAAGAATCGTTGAACTAACATTACATACATTACACTACATCATTGAGTGACAATATTGTTATCAAACGAAATTATATCTTTATAATGTTTGAAAGACTTTATAAGCAAACAATAGCAATTATACAATCAACGGTTCTCAAAATTACCCTTTGAAAGAAAATGGTCTCTATATGTAAGAAAAAAAAAATAACTAAAACCGTTACACAAGACTATTTTAAAATATAGCAAGTAATTCAAAAATATAAAACTTTGTTTTGTCAGTGAATATTACCAAGAACTACAAACACTGTCATAAATAAATACATATTTTATTTATCAATCAATATATATGGATATTGAACTTGGAACACCACACCATACTGAGATTACCTGTCTCGCTGTTTGGTACTCATGTTGTGTGATATTGTTCTAAATAGATATATACCCTAAAAAAATATAATAAAGACCTTTAACGATCCTCTATTTTAATATTGCCATTAGTGCATAAAATTATCAGTGTTGACATATTGCCATTGTTCCCATAAATAATACAAATATTCATTCAACTAGTGTAGTTTTGAGCTCACAATATTGCACATTTGTTATTTTTAACTTGGCAACAAGACTTAGTATAAAATTATGGTTATTTATTCACTGAACCATCAAAACAATCTTTTAAAAATTATACAGTTCAGAATCATGTTGACGTTGAAATCAAATTTATTTCAAAAAGACAAATTTTATTTAGCGAAATATAGATTCAACACTTGAGTGTTGTACAATTCATTACACACAATCAGTTCACAATAAAATATATTTTGAAACAAACATTATTTAAAGTGTAGAAAACTCATTTCTGTCTTCGAACATTCCACGGTTTGATGTTTCAGTAAACAAATTAACGTTTAATCAAAAAAGAAATATTTTAAACAAAATCAGAAAACATTTACTTACATAATTTGGTAAAAAGAATTTTACATTAAAATCCTTAATGATTAAAAAATTGCTGTACCTACACCCCTATGAACACTATTTTATTAAGAACAAATTTATTTTGTTCATTCGATTAGATCTAAAATTTCAACAATTATTTCTAAGAACAATAATTTGTAATACGAAATTACAACGATTAGTATTAAGGGACTTGAAACACTTCCTGAATGTTGCATCCAACATAATAAACTCATAGATCTTGACAGTCGACAATAAAAATTCACATCATTGAATTTTAAATAGTTTTACAGCCAATTGGGTATCTTTAAAAAATATTGATACATTTTGAATATCCAAAATAGATATGATTTATTTCCTCGTTAAAGTAGACAAAGAGAATGATTGTACCAAAGCATCCAAATATGTCATAATTTTTTCCTGAAAACAAAGTGTTTGAACTTTGAATCTATCTAAATAAGTAAATGTTAAACTGTTAACATAGACCTTTCATTACTCTATAATCGCATTAAATTCTAAAACTTCTGAAGTAATTTTTCAATCTGGACCGCATCACAAATAGTTTATGGTCCAATTTATAACAAAGTATTGTCTATGAGAATCGATAAATATTAAAATGGCATTTCAAATTAAAAAAACGTTCTTTTTGAGTTGGTAAACTAAAAATAAATTTCACAATTATTATGATCAGATATTTATAAGGCTTTCATAAATACAATTTCCAATCCCTCTGAGAGTTTGAGAAAAGTATGCTTATAGAAATTCATAATTTCTTCATTATTCTAAAATTCTCACCTTCAACAACCTAACACTGTACTTAGAATAAGAGATATTTATCTTTGTAACTGATTATATTACTTTTACGTATCAAGAAAAGTTTTTTAATAGAATAAAATTCGTTTATCTACAACTATATTGCTCACAACGTCATTTACAGATATGTCAATAAGTTTAATTTAAAGTATAAATGAAAGAAGGATTCAGATCTTAATTAAAGATATCGAGATTTGGCCGATCTGGGTGATACATTGTTTCAGCTAAAGAGTTTAAACAAAGGTTTGTGAGATTTAATGATTTTTTAGATAATCCAATATGAAATAAAGCATGAGAGATTGAATGTGAATGACATTTTGAAAAGGATTCAAAAAATTTTTACATTGAAAAATTATGCAGTTGTCAATACTTATAAAGTTATTAATGGAAAGTATTTAATGTGAATAATCAACACTATAAGTACAGCGTTGATTATTTACAACAAATACAAAAGTTTGAGTCATAAAAATAAGACGAAGCTCGGAATATAGATTTTCCTTCAACCATTACATATGGTGAAAACGTATTGTGTGCAATGGTACATTAAAATTTGTTCATAATTAACAAAATAGTTGCATATATTGGAAAATAAATACACATATTGACCAATATACTATAAAGGATACATTTTATTGAAAACTTTTGCTATTGAGTCGATTATAAAGAACAAGAAATTTTAAAAAAGATCTTGATTTATTATAAGATGTATGGTAATCCATAAAATAAGACACAGAGAAAATATAGTTGAGAGGAAACAGTTAGCTGTTTATTCATTCAATTAATTTTTTTCAGTATGTGTAGTAGGATTTCACACTGGACATCACATTAATCCATAAATTTTGTATATACAATTTTTTGCTCTTTAAACTAATATAGAATAAAAAATAATCAATATGATATATACTAATCGGCCAATCTCGTACAGAATAACTTAAGAAATAAAAATATTTCTATTAAAATTTCTTTCTACACTCAGCGTCGACCGCGAAAAAATTCCATTGTCGATCACATCGTAGAAGGTCGATTGGTTGTAGATGTGATTGTCATGATTTATACTTCTATTATATAAATATATATATAAAACAACGGTACTCCGTAATCATTGAAACGAAAAAAATAAAATAACGATATAACGATTTGCACAAGTTGTTCGATATATCATTACGCTGACATCTTCCTAAAAAGATGGAGTTGCGGATGTTGCTCTGCCTCACGGCGGCAGGTTCGCTTGCAGATGCTGAAGGTAGGTAGAGGTCGAGTTGAGAAGTCCGATGCGTTGCTTCTGCTTTCTCTGTTCGGTCATCTGTCAATAAAATAGATAATGGAATAGATCATAAATTCCCACTTCTTGCCCAATACTTCGGTAAAATTTTATTGTTGGCTAAAGTATCCAATTTACATCCAATTAAATGTTATATCAATACCTGACTATGATTAGCGTCTGTCGTTATGAAGTATGATTGAAAATGATAAAAGATATTAGATACTCATGTATCTTTAAAAAGGATGCTCATTTTTGACTAAGTGTATATCAATCATATAAGATGATTTTACCAAATATTTTGTTACTTTGTGTATAATGTTACTACTGTGTGAAAAGGTATTATTGTATGGAAAAATAATTATAACGTGCATAAAAATGATTTATTACTACATAGTAAAGAGTGATTTATTTTTTTATATACACTGGCATCATTCGAGTCTTTGTTTTAGACTTGTAAATATAAGTTTGTGCTTGTCCTACAATGACCAATCTTCCATATGAAATGAAGATAGAATTCTATAAAATTAAGAAGTATTTAAAATTATTTTATAAAAATCATTCATGATTTTTTAGTGAGTAAAAGTTATAACATGTATTTATTTTTCAACATGTTTAGTTTCACATTAAATAATTTTTTTTCCAAGGGCTGTACTTTGGTTATTGTACTTACCGAAAAATATTACTTCTCCATCCGATAGAAATTTTGGAATAACAGATTAGGGCCTTAAGCGAAAGCAAAGTAGAAATTAGCTAATAATTAGCAAGTCACAATGTTGCGTCAAAAATGCCTTTGGTTGCATATAAAATGATTAAGGCATATCTGAATACTGTTTTCGTGTCGATCGATACTTTTTCGTCTTTGAAGCTATAAACTGTAACGACAATTCTACTATCAATAAAACGAATTTTGTTCTAAAGTAGTGTAGTCGGAACGCGATTCGCTGAACTGTATCGCAAAGTAGGCACAGTACAGTGCACGAAACTCTGCCGCAGTGAAGTTAGCATTAAAGCAATGTCGCAATGGCGTGAAATAGGAATACGGGGAGAAGGAAAGGTCAAGGAGCATTGTACTTGGATATCGCAGTATGTGGAAGCAATTCAGAGCGTCAGTTTTCGTGAATTGCACTGTACTATTGCCCATATCTCTCAAGTCAATTTACAACGCCTGATCGTGTATCTGGCGGCGTTTTTCCGCTCGATGGGTCCTTAAGCGATTTCCGGGCGGTCTCACCTGATCCCTCAATTCGGTCAGCAGCTCTGTCAGTACGTCGACGGCCTGGTGCGCGCGCTCCAGCTGCACGTGCAGCGACCGCAGCTCCACCTCGCCGCTCTCGCCTTTGCCGCCGCCCATCAGCGACAGGGCACGCAGCCGCGGGAACCAGTCCAGGTTGTTCGACTGTGGGCGCATGTCGCAACGCAACTCAATAAATAACATACGAAAATATTTAAAAACACGCACTACTCACAATAATTACGATCTAGAAACTTTAAATGTATATTGATTTTTTTACACAAATACCTATGAAGACAACCAATGATCGAGATAGAAACTTCTTTCCTTTTTGGAAAATAGTTATAAATCAACTGAATGTTAATTAATGCGATTTAAAAATTGACTGTATTTGATTGAATCGATCTTTGGTATATGATTGATCGTTTGGTGGTAAATACTTCAGCCTGCGACGTACTGTAGTCAATTCGAGCGTGAATGCTTGCACTATATAGTATTTTCAATTCATGCGCACATCTTGTCCAATGGCGAAAAAAATATTGATGCGAAATATATATAGAATATAGCGGAAAAAATACCCAAATCTTCAAAAAAATAAATATTTTCTCAATACGTAACGGACCTGCGTGGGTGTTATATATTAAGCGTCATATAAATTAGCCTATGTGAAATTAGACCCACATCAACAACTCCACACTTAGAATCATGTTAAACCAAACATGGTTGCTGCAAAAACCTATTATATACTTTCATTAATGCGATACTACAGCGATAACTTCACACCAGTGAAGAGATATGACGAGACTGTTACTACAGTTTCCAATGAACGTCATACGTTTTGTACAGACATAAGTATGCGAATTGTCTCTATTCTGTGATCACCTTTATCATGGAGTGGACGTAGCTCTCTGGGCCCGTGAACTCGGTGGGGTCCTTGACACGCACCAGCACCATGAAGTACAGGTAGTGCCACATGTTATGCTCGTTCTTGATGTGCTCCTCGAATGACACTTTCTTGTTGTCGAAGGCCGAACGGTTTAACCCTAGAGACACAAATGTTAATTTAACAGTAACATATTTTGATAATGTTGTGTATATACATATATATACACACACACACACGTATGCACGTGCGTGTATACCAAATATGAATATGGGAATGCCAGAGATGGTAGACTTGGTACGCATCCAAGTTTTGCAGTTTCAACTCAGCAGGATAGGTTGCGAATCCACCGCTTTATATAAGTTTCACATGGAATAAATTATAAGTTTCACTTCTACGTTTTTCTTTGCTGTTAGCAAATAGGTTGTTGAATATACAAATTTTAAAAAGCTTGTTCGTACATGTTCAGGATTGAATGTACTATCTTTGAGTCGAAAGTCCTTATCCTACCACAGAACTACCACTTTTATAAACTTCATTTTAGTACTTAAACTAATCGATTTGGATTGGTTTGGTGACCATTTAAAAAACTACCAAGGATTTTAGTGGTTGATTCGAGATTGCGAATGTACAGGATAGTTAGATATTGGTAAATGAAAACGACATTAAATATCTTAAATTCTATGTGCTTTACGTTGAAGTAAGTAAAATTACTTGCATAATGCAAAACCTTATTCTTAGATATTGAAATTTTTATTGGAGAATCAAACGAGATTCTTCCTCTTAATTACTTTATCTGTACGTATTAATTTATACTTTTTTATTCAAAAAAAAAAAAAATACCTCTGTCTTGGCCTAGTCTAGTAAAATGTATCACAATAAAGTTACACAGATTAGCAAAGGTCATTTATTTATCGAGTAACTTGCGTAGCTAGAAAAATCAATCTAATTCGCCTAATCTTTCATACATATCGTAGAACACAATTAGAATGACCTTCGTATACAAATTTCTGTGAAATAAAAACACTAAAAAATATCTGGATATGCGAATTTTAGAAACATGTGAAATTGAATTGAAAAATATGTAATATCAAGTAATAATCGAATCTATAATACTTGCGTGACATACAAGCTGATCCTCAATCTTATTATAAAAAAATGCGTGTTTCATAATTTAGTAAAAAAGATATAGAATTCAAAAAACCTTGTAAAGGACAAGAAAAACATATAGACAAATTATTTATGTAACTAAATAGTATTACTGAACTCTGTTAAAAATTAATTTTACCAAGACATACCACATATGAAACAGGTGTTCTTTAATATCAACTCCTTCTGCTGTTTCTCACTCCTGAGGTCGGCAAAGGTGTCGATGATCACACCGAAGATCAGATTCAGCACGATGATGATCACCACAAAGTAAAATAGGAGGTCGTATATCACGCGCGCCACGAACAAGGGCTCCTGATCATTCATACATTATATTTTTGTATATTCTAACAAATTGAATTTGAAAATACATCAATAATTTTCCTTACTAAGGTGAAAAATATAGTATTAAAGTAAAAATAAGAATAAAAGTATTAAAGTAACAATATATAATCTGTAATATGATAATAAATTCTCACAAACTGACTACATTTTTTTTTTGCTAGAAGGGAAGAAATCGATTTTCGTTTGTATTATAATAATATACAACTCGTTAGCGTCCATATTTAAACCGTCTTCATGACAGAAATGACTTGATTTAAAATCTAAAAAATGAATATTTTTAAATGCAGTGGTCATTCAGTTCAATTCAAATTTGCGCCACAATATACTACAAACGCTCGGGCCGCAAGCGGCTCCTGCACCGGCCTACCATAATAATATTCAAACACGATATATTGAATAGCTGTCGATTTTCAGCGGCTACATTTCAAAATTTAACAAAAGAATGAGATACATCCATTAACAAAAATTAATTCGTCCAATATGTTTCGACCACTCACAAAGCTGGCCGGCGCGCGCAGTACATCGCCGATGCCTCCGCCGTTCCTTAGGCCCTGGTTGAGCGTCGTCACTATGCACATCACTAATGAGTCGCACGACCTCTCCCTCAAATCTCCGCCCACAGACACAAATCGCGTCTGATGACTCACGCAATGGTCCTTCGAGCCGGAATCGTCTGTTCTCGACAGTTGTTTTAATAATCAATCAGATACAAAGAGTACGTTTCCATACAAATAAAGTAAATTCAAAAATAATTTTGCATATAAAATGAATGTAATAATAAAATTAATAGTTGGATACCTTTTAGATATTTCGATGCTGCTTCTTCACCGCAATCATCAAAACCTATATTACCTTCGGCATCTGTAAAACGAATGATTGAATCCTTAAAATAAAATTATATTATTTAGTCAAACATTAATTGATTAAAATTAACCATACTTAAGGAATGAAATTGTTAATCCAAGTGAACAAAGATTAGAATATCATATCATTGTAATGGTTTTGATTTCGATGCAAAGCGATATATCATGTGGATTTTAAATATTCATTTTATCAGATACTAAACAATCTATCTTTTTGTGCGATATAATATTTTGGTCCACTAATGATTAGCGCTTGTGCGCGACAAGCTGGTAGTGTCATCCCCTAGAAAGAATCAAAACAGGACGTACGAGGTAACAAGAAGAGACTGATGATACAATGATCACATACATATAACTCATACATGTATTTGTCTTGATTAATGTGTTCTCAAGTACGCATATATGCATGAAGGACCCGATGGAATAAAAGATCTTCATGAAAGACCTTCAATATGCCAACCAGTTCACACGTACCGTCCAACTGATCCACGTTCAGCAAGAAATCGTCGCGGAAGAACATGAAACCGACGATTGAAAACATGTAGACCAAGATGAGAGCCAATATCGCGGTCAACAAAATCGACCGGCCGTTTCTTGTCACTGAACGCATCACGTTTAGTAGTGTCTCTTCTCTGTACACTATGTCCAGGAGCTGAAAATTTGGAGTTTTCTGTCAAGTATGATACGAAAAAATGAATGCTTTATGATAACGGTGGCGTGAAATGTCGACACCAAATGAAAAAACTCCAGGATTCGCAATTCAGTGCTGACTTTATCCCATGTTCTGGGCAGGAAAATTACGTTGTGTAATATCATATTTATTTTATGAGCACAATTGAATTACTTGGAACGAATATTTAGTATGAAATATGTATTACTGAAGTATTTGGAATTAATAATGAGTATGACAATGTTTTTATAAGAATAAATATCGAGCATACTACATAGAATTAATATTAAGTATGAAAAATGTATTTTGCTTATTTTATTATATATTCTATATTATATTATAATATGCATTATTATTCTATACATAAGAGGGAAAAAAAATCAAAGATATTCTAGAGTTAGAAAATTGCATTAATATTTTTTATTAAACATTTCAGTTTATAATTCCTGAACATTTTTTTTTCTTTTTCCCTTGTATAGAGTGTACATAAATAAATATGCGAATCTGATTTGACATCAGTCTGGCCATCCAATGAAGAAATTCTCTGCGTTTCTTACAAAAATAAATTAATTACTTTGCAATGGCGAGACATTTTACAAAATACAAAATATCAACGTATTCAATAAATGCCTATAATTTTCTACCAGGAAAATGCAATAAGTAGTTGGTACAATAATTCACAGAGTAATATGCCATTAACACCATGGTGGTTTAAGTCTCATGAAACTTAATATATAAGGTTTTAGACTTAGATCGAAACATTTTCCTGATAAGAGAGTTTAAGTATTTAATGAACGATACCAGTTCAAAAGTATGCGCATTGTGCGTCAGAGACAAAGACAGTTATGATGTACTATTTGAGTATTAACTAATACAAGTTCAAGAAAAATAATCAATATGTTTGAACTTATGACTTTATTATTTTATACGAATTGTAAATAATTATACAAATAAACAATTTCCATTTGAATACAATAAAAAATATTGATAAAACGAAATAAACTATTAGTGATTGTGGACCTCGGAAGCGATTACAATATATATTTGTCATATGTTAAATAGCGTCAAACATTAATTTGTATTGGCTAGAACGTAAATAAAGAAATGACAAAATGAAATTTAAAACATTATTCTCAATAACAGAATGATAATGAAAAAGAAATATGTAATAAAATATATACCATATATATATATATATATATATATATATATATATATATATACCATATATATATATACCATATATATATATATATATATATATATATAAAATACAAATATATAACATGTAATTAGGATCCTCAACTTCTATCACTGAATTTCCTGCGATTAGTGGATTTCTTTCGACGTGACCTGACTAGCCAAATTCGAAAAAGAAATGACACTTACCAAACCAATACTTACCAGAACAGAAAAGAAGAAAGGGTGGCAACATATACCCAAGAAACAGAAACCAAGGTATATAGAATGGTAGAGCAGTTCTGGATCAGTTATGACTTTAGCGGTGCTCTTTGTCAGCGTTCCCTGGTTGCCCATTATGCTCACAAGATGTATCCCTTTAACAACGATCTGCGAAAAAAAATTATGACTGATTTTATTTTAGGGGTTTGTAAACGCGCGAAATCGATACTACTACTATGTGATATTTTGTTTAATCTTAATATGTGTCATAATGATACAAGACCTATGAGATTTTCACATAAATTTTGAAAGCCTCTTTTCAATTTAAGCACATGGACATAAATGTCAATATACTATCCCTTTGTTTAGATAAATAAAAATTAACATGTAACTGTTTTGAGTTCATCCAACAAATGCAAAATAATCATTATCTATCACCACAAAAATTAAATAAATCAATATATCAATCAAATGATATAAAAGAATAAAACTCACATATTGGCCACCGTAAATATGCTTTATTTAAAGCCTACAATATTTTATAATAGATTCGCTTTTAACGTTAATAAACTAAATTAGTTACATCAATTTCTTATGAGTATTAAATGACAGTGAAGTCAATCAAATTTTTTTTCTTTACCTTCTAGACGGTATTAATTACTTCGAAAACAACTATTTAATAACAATAAATGTCATCCTGATCTCATTGCCATTCTCAAGCTGTGTGCATACAAATATGAATCATCTTAACAAACAATGCTGTGTAGTTGCATTACATTATTTTTTTGGATGTTTAAAAAAACAGATATGAATTTATTATTCATAGTTTTGTGTTCAAGTTTTTTTTTGTGCTTTAAATACAAAATGACAAATATTTCACAAAACATAAAAAATCTTTTTTAGTCATAATTTGTTGTATACCTTCTTAAAATGTGTGGGTGAATGATATTAACACTGCTCATAAAATTAAAACTAGGATAACTTTATAAAATACATACATCTTTATACCACACTAATTAAGTAAGTAAAAAGGCCAATTTTACCACTGTTATGCTATATTTTAGTACTGTCATATTTAACAACCCACTAACTCAAATTTTGATAAGCTAATTGGGCAATTTGGCCGACAGGTGAGCTAACAGTTTGACAATGTATAACAAATCAACACACCCAAGTATATAATATCTTAAAGAAATAAAGCCTTGGCTTGTCTTGGATTTATTGTTGTGAAATCGTTCAAGCAAATATTTTAAATATACAGTTTATTTCCATTTATTAAAAACTGAGCATGCAATTATTTTAAATATTCAAACTAATTACGTCACATGATGAAATTCTTTTAAATGTAAAAAAAGCACCAAACGCTTCTACACAAAGTGCCTGAACAAACTGTTAAAACAAGAAATATCAATTAAGTAATATTTTATTTCTTCACTTATTTATCACAAAAAATTAAAATAATTTTATTTATAACGATGATCATATTTAGGTAATATTTTTATTTGTTAATTAAAGAACATTACAATTTCCCATGACATTTGATCTTTTGTTTGATTATTTTTAATATACTTTATGGCAATTACCTATTTTGTTAGATCAACATGTACATATAAAATGAGAATTTACTAAACTTCATAGAATTAATTTGACTGTTCTCAATCAAATTAATTCTATGGATTTCGTATATTATTTGTATACAAACAATATGCGAATATGCAAATAATGTTCCAATCCCAATAATAATTAAAATACTTAGGAACAAGATACTGCACATAGTCATAATTAATTTATTTGCATAAGAAATTGGCTGATGGTATGTTGATGAAATAAGTTACCTTCATTTGCATACTTCAGAACAATCAAAATATATCTGTACAATAAACTCATAGATCGTACATTTAACATTCAAATCAGATCTATTACAAAGATCGCACCTCGAAAAAGAAAAGTCCAAGTCATTAAAACTATCAGAACAGTAAGCATAAATAGATACATCACAGAATGAAAAGAAAAAAAACATATCAAATATAAATTTATATTCTGGTGTATATTGCATTTACTCTATGCGTCAGATAGTACATTAAGCCATAGGTCCCGGATGTTATCATTGATGATAACGGGTCGTCGACAACCATCAACTTGGACAGAGCCAGCGTGGAGGGCTGCAGCTGCAGAATTATTAATCTGCAAGAACAATGTGAGAAAGTGCATCCCGCAATGGGATGATGAAATTTAATAATGCAACATCGATGAAACACACATGGACTCTGATATAACTAAAACTTTTTTTATTTGTAATAAAATTGTGATGTGTTAATTAATATGTGTAGAGTGTGATCACATTAAATGTATTTGTAAGCACAATAAAAATAAAAGGATTGCGTTTACATTTTACATTTTTTATAAGTCTTACATTTTTCAGGATCCCACAAAAATAATGATAGAACTTTGAACTGCACTATTTCACCACAGATATATATAAGATAGGTTCATTATATTTAAAGGATTAAAGGAAAATTTGCAATTCTTAAAATCAGTACCATTAACTAATACTAAGAAACAGTTAAAAATACTGTACTTAATTACAATACTATACTATATTGTACTAAAATTGATCCAAATATTGTACTAAATTACAATACCGTTGACATTCCCAAGGCCCAAAGAGTGGGTTCGGGTCCAACAGAAAATATCAGCCTAATTATCCCAGTAGCCAGCAGAGTCCGAACGCCGGAGGGCCGCGGAAGGATCATGACGAGGCAGCCGGCGCAGAGGGACACTAACCACACCACCAATGAGAGATGTTGACCTAATTCTGAAGATAAAAAAATTTAGAAATGAGCAAGAAAATTTTGAAAACAGTCAAGGAAATCAGTACTAATGATAATAATTTATCAAACTATCACTTTATTTATTGACCAACACCTAGCAAGTTATACACGGGTCATTTATATATTAGAAAGATTTTTTCTACTTTTTGCATTTGTCATGAGAAAAGTATATTTTATTTATCAACATGAATAAAACACCTCACTTAGTTTCTCTATTAACGACTAAGTACATATAAGAAAAAGAAATGTTTTGAATAGACATACAATTGATTTGTTTTTTGCATGGATGTTTTCACATATAGAGACACTGAAAAAATTTGGGTGTATAATGATGTCACCTTTTTAACATTTATTCAAATATTAAAATGTAAAGAACATGTATCATATTACAATTTTTTTTATCGTCAACAAGAAAGAACGAGTTGACAGACAAAGTATGACCAGTCATTAAATTAGTGCACAGATGGCGGTAATGTGAATCTCTCTGAGAAACAACATCCGTTGGAATTATGCGCTATAAACTCATTAATTCATCTCTAAGAGCAAAGCATTATAATCAATGATAACACACATATACAGTATTTAACTAATCATGTACGTGGTAATAAACATGCTTACCTAGTGTAAAAAGGTGTGAACGTATTCGCTTTGTGCGCAACACCAAGTTAAGGATTTTTTTGAGATTAAAAGGCAGTTTTGAAACTATAGGAATATGTCAAGTGCAATAATATTTAATACTAAATGAAATACATTTTTGTTTATAGTGTGTAAGGAAATAAATTTAAACATCGTCAGTTTTTTTTTAGATCAGCTAGAAACAGTTGGTATAAAATAATAGCCAAATAACTTTAAATTAGATTCAGTAACATTACAATCTGTCTAGAAAAGTAATGCGCTAGACGTACCTGCAGAAGTCAACATTTTATAGTTAGAATTTCTTAAAGTCAATCATAGTAACTCAGTTGCGCTGCGTTAGTCAGCGAGTCAGAACGTGACATTAGTGCGCTCTCGAAGAATTTAGTACAGTTAGCATAAAAATCGTTAATATTTTTAATTACTATTTACTTATTTAACTAAAATTTTTACTTAAACAATGTCTTTTTTCGAAAAAGGAAAACTGATTCGTCATCGAGCACGGGAAATTGTTTACCAGGTTTACAAACACATGTCCAAAGAAGCTAAGGAAGCCAAAAGTAAAACGTTTACAAAGGAAAATTTTCGAAAAATTTTTGTACGTGTCGCGAAAACAACCGGTATAAGTGACAAATCTATTAGAAAAATCGTAGCCGAAAAACAAACTCCTATGGCTACCACTTCTACACATTCTTCTACAGAAACTTCAATTAAGTTGTCAACGCCGAATAAAAGTGGGAGACCTAAATTGTGGGTGCCTTTAAATTTAGGCGATTTTGATTTACGAGTTATCAATAGAATAGTACATAATTATCACATTTGTTAAAAAGCATTCCCTACTCTATGCAAATTATTAATAACTTTGAAAGAAGAAATGAATTTTAAAGGCGGGAAGGACAAACTTTGCATGATATTAAAAAAAACTTGGATTTTGTTTCTGCAAAACTAAAGATAACAGGGCAATTTTTGTTGAAAATTTTGAAATAAGATGCCAAAGAATAAAATACGTTGGGGAAATTCGACGGTTGCAAGAAGCTGGAAAAAATATTATTTATATGGATGAATCTTACATAAATACAAACCACACAACTCGAAAATCAAGGTAAGACGATTCTAAACTGAGTCACAAGAAACCAGTATTCAAAAGCAACCGACTGGTTATTGTACATGCAAGAAGTGAAGCGGGTTTCGTTGAAGGCGCATTACTGATGTTCGAATCTAAGAGAAAATCGGTAGATTACCACACGGCCACGAATGGAGAAAATTATCAAAAATGGCTACAGAAGCAATTGTTTCCTAATTTATCTGAAAATTCCATACTAATTATTGACAATATCCCATGTCATAATACATGTTCAATAAAGCCCCAAATTCAAACTCTTCAAAATCAGAAATTATTCTTTGGTTGAGAGAACAATATTTCATTTGATGAAAATTTAGTCAAACCAGATTGTATAGCATTACAAAGAAACACAAAGCTAGATTTACTGAATACACGATATATAATATTTAAAAATAACATAACATTCAGGCATTACGATAGCCGCCATATCACACAGATCTAAACCCAATAGAAAATAATTATATGGGCGCAAATAAAAAATTATGTAGCAACTGAAAATGAATCACACTCAATGTCAAAATAAAAGAATTGGTATTAGAAAAAGTGGTTGAAATAGGTCAAAATGCATGGCAAAAATTTGTGATCGTACAAATATGGTTCGATAATCAAATATTTGAAGATGAAGGTTTGATTGATAGTGAATTGGAAAGTTTTATCATATAAACGTTACGTCCGATTCTGATTCAAAAACCGAGAGTGATTCTGAAATATAATTTACGAAAGGAATAGAACTATTGTAATAATAAAGCATTAGTGTTCATTGTTTTATTTAGTCCAGCAAAAACACAAGAAAATGAAAAATATATTGGATGTACTTTTATGTTCATATTTTCCTTTTTAGAGCATTTAAATAAAATTTTGTTATTCAAAACTTTTTTTTGATATAAAAGTTTTAAGAATTAAGATGTTTTATTCAAGGGCTTAAAAGGAATTCTGTCATATTATACCATACTAATACCAGATGCTATACACTAGCTGTAGGGTTGATTTTACAGTGTTGCCTTTAATTCTTATGTACTTTTTTAAAATATTTAGTATGGTCGCTTATGTTCTGCCGCCTAACATAAGCGACCGAACATAAGTCTGCATTTTTCTGCAGATGTGCCTGATTTGGTATGAAAGGCTTAAAAGGAATCCTGTCATATTATACCATACTAATACCAGATGCTATACACTAGCTGTAGGGTTGATTTTACAGTGTTGCCTTTAATTCTTATGTACTTTTTTAAAATATTTAGTATGTATCGCTTATGTTCTGCCGCCTAACATAAACGACCGAACATAAGTCTGCATTTTCTGCAGATGCCTGATTTGGTATGAAACATATGTAGAAGTAATAATATCATTATTTAGCGGACTAAGATAAATAACCTAATTAACACTTGCTTAGTGATAGATATCTGTTAATCCTTCCCAATCAATACTCAATTTGTTGGATAGGGTTTGTAGTGAAAAACAGATTTGAGGGTTAGCAGTAGGTTGCATGTTGTATGGTAACCCATGTTGCAGGCAAGAGATAACCGATCGGCAATATTTTTCTGACAAATTGTATTTAATTTGTTATACAATGTTAATATATCTTACAATATTTATTATTAAATAACAATATAAGAGAAAAATGTACATCATAAGAAGTATTATATCAGAAACATTGCTATAACATTATAGCTTACATAAAAAACATCTAGCTCAAATAAGCTAGATAAAACTTCAAAAACTTTTGGAACATGCGAGAATTGGTTTTTGATTCAATAAATATTTCATAGCCATTATTGATATGCTCATGGACATAACATAAGTTTTTGATACTCGGAGATTCAACAGATCTTTATCTAAAATCATACTAAAAAAAAATTCAAGAAATAAGATAAGTATTTAATTCTCCTAAACAAAATGAAACTTGTGACTTTGTTCCATTGATAAGATCACAGTAATATTTACTTTTTCCTCGTTACTTCGTATTTGAAAATGAAAACCCTATTTGAATTAATTTATATAAAAACATAAATCTAATATCCGCCATATTCGTGCTGTGCATATAAAACTACGGCCGATAATTTCACAGCAGAGCATGCTGGAACACATTCAATGCCTCCAGATACATATGATTGATTAGGTATCAGCAATAACGTATCAAATAATTAATTCACATCTTAAAATACAGTTAAAACCGTTTATAGCGAAATCGTTTAGAATAACATACCGGTTACATTGACCAAAATCAAAGCCGCTTTTACCGCTTTATCAAAACAGTGCTTTTATGACATTACTACGACATAGTGCATTAAGCGACCATATTTGACTAATGTTTTCGAAGAATTATGTCTACAGAACAACTAGTTCAGCTCCATTGTAAACAATTTGAATTGGCACAGTATAATAAACAATGGCTATTATCCTAAAAGAAATTAGTGTCGACTTTAGGGTCTTTTGTAATTCTTAGGAACAAAACACGTGCATGCTGAATTAGGCCCGCTTCTTATATCTCTTCAGTCGGTTTGTTACTTACCTGTAGATAAAGGCACCAAAACACATTGTTGAGTTAATTGTGTAACTTTTAACATATCGCAAACAAAAAGAAAAAAATGATATCGAAGAAAAATCGCGTATTATTTCAAAGCTGGAGAGGATTCCAAAATTGACTTGGCAAAAGAATGGTGTATCACTCAACAATTTCAACCATTTGGAAAAATTCAAAACCCTTTATGACATTTTTTTTAAATGGAAACCAAATTGAAGCATATAAAGACAGGAAGCTTTGTTGAAGTGGTTTAAATATCAATTAGCAAATAATGTATAAATAGACCAATTCTTTTTAACGAAAAGTAAACGATTTTGCTCAACGTTCGATAAAGATTTCGTTTGATCGTCTAATTGGAGTCAACGTTTCCGGTCTCAGCACGCCATTGCCGGCGGGAAAATGAGTGGCGAAAACATCACCGATTGTTACAACTGTCGGTTTTTACGACTAACTATGAGTAGTCCCTTTGACGTCGTTATAACAGATTTTGACACATTATGAATCCCATTAATCATGGAGGATTTTTTTAACTACTTACTCGTTACTGGAATTGGGAAATGCCTTAAAATTGCTCATAAACTGCAGCTAGTCACGTTATATGATATGAAATAATACTAACTGGGTGTCGTATCCTGGAACGGGTAGAAAATGCGACGATCACGTTGATAAGAACAGCAAAATTGAAGAGAATGTTGCTCCATAATGACATATATTGAGATACCCAGAACAGCAGCGGCTGACCTGCAGAAGTCAATGCACATGCGATAAATTCATAAAGGCGAGAATTCTTGAAAATGCCATTGATACAATTATATTCTTCAACTGATTACACACCATGTGATCAAAGAGTATGTGTTTGTTAATAACATTACTTATAAATAGTAGCTATGCGGCGGACATACATCAAAACATCATCTCTATAGACATGCATGAAATATCTTATTACTTTCTGCAGGAGCAGTGTGCAAGCATATTTGGAACTCATGCAAACCTCTAAGTTTCTTTGCCACTTCATCTCATGGAAAGATTATCGACCCTGGAGAAGAAATCAGCCACCTTGCTGCCTTGCTCGTCCTCTCGGCCGTCTGCAGAACTCGATGCTTGCTGTCAGCCGGGAGGTGCCTATCTCTGGTATGGGGAATACTATTTGCTCCATACTTCTGTCCGTTCGAACTATCTAAATGTAATAAATTCAAGTCAGTGTTGGACATATAGTTATATCGAGATCTAAACATTTATATACAAATTTATAAAAAATAGCGCATCTTTAGTTCAGTCTATTACTAAATTAAAATTAGCTTTTACTATTTGGTAAAGCCAATGCTAATAAAATAATATAAAATATTTCCTAATGGTTATATTACATTAAGAATATGTAATTATTTAACTAACATTTGATTTCAATATATTTAAATGATTAACTGAGAGTTGCATGATAAAATTTGACACACAACCAAACATGTCCATATATTTTGTCAAATATCATAGATGAGATAGGTGTCATCAACAATTTTAGTTGCAAGATGAAATAGAAGAGGAATCGGTCTACATTTACAGTGATGATACTAAATTTAGTACTAAAAAGAGCTGACCTGCGTATTGTGTTAAAATTCTGAATTAATTATCTATTTTAAAAACAATAAATCTTATATTTTTATGGATCCACTAAATCACAAAGAAATTTAAAAAAAGTATTAGGATGTGTGCAGGTTACACACATGATAGATTTGAAATTTTCAGAAAGCTAAACTGCGAGATAATGAGACAAATGCAGTATAAATGGGATAATTATAGAGTTTATTAATATTAGTAAGTATATTTAAAAGTTATTTTACATTTTATTGCGCAGACTCCATGTTTTCAATTTAAACAAATGACATTATTCAGAGGCATTAAACTACATATCTCTTTCTCCCGCATTTTATTTCTTGTAACATTCTATCTCATTCTCTGCACATTCCATCTCATTCTCTCACAGGCTAAATCCTATAGATGTATATGTTTGCTTGTTTTAAGCGTCGCTTTTTGTTTCATTTTTAAATCACAGCGGTGCTAAAAGAGTTTCACTTCATAAATTATTAACTTCATAAAATCTACAACCTTCTAGATTTTACAGTTATATACAATCACGACATTTCAAGAAAACACCTGACGTGCATCAATGCATTGCTACACCGTGCAACAGTTCGAATGCGTTTATTGTACAAACCAGGATCGATGGAGCGGGATAAATGCAATCGATAATCCTATTGAAGGTTTCAAACGCTTGAATGATACATCATCAGTTGTCGGTTTTACAGCACAGCACGATCATCTGTCGTGAGTAAAGAAGTCCTACATCTTCTTCATCCACGACAGATTGCCGCACTGTACGTGGCTCATCTTCCAGGCTTTATATGACTCCAGAGAGAAGGGCTTGCATCAATGCGACTCTGTTCGAAGGTTTGCAGTATTCATATCTTCTAGTGTACATATTTCTTCTGTTCCTTTCAATATATGTCTAGACTTTCTTCCAATGGTAAAAAGTTAAAGAACATTTTTTATGGTAAAATCAAAAGATAAATCCTTTATTTACAGAAACACATATACAAATATTCACAATTATGCAAAGTGAGGCTATTCCCTCATGTCAAATGTAATGTTAAAATAAAAAATAGGGTGTTTGTACTGCATATTAATTAGAATGATAACAATGGCAATACTTACAAAATGAAATTTTGAATCAGTTCAAAGTTTACTAACTGACAATATGGAAGTTATCCTTTAAAGTGATTCATGATTTACCTCAATTTGAGCAGTATGCGTTCTATAGTACTGCAGCGCGTCTGCATGCGCGCCGGTCGTGTAGATCTGACCAAAGATGCCAACTCCTTATTATGGCCAGCGAGTTGATGGCAAGGATGTAGATATTGTGTCCGACCTAGAAAAATTTGATGCATACAAAAATATTCAAAAATAACATTTTAATAAATAACAGTTCATACGGTGAGCCAAAATAAAGCATTAGCTCGTTTTATTATTCAAGTTGTAGAACGGTTTGAAAATGGCAATAAAAGAGAATGTTTTGGAAGTGAACAAAGAGAGGTTGTGTGGTAAAGTTAAGGACATTACATTAGAATTAGAAAGTACCCGTTCGATCTTGAACACGGGCGAATCAAACAATGAGTGTTTGAGGCATAGAAGAGAGTGGTTTGATTTGTCTTAAGTTAAGAGAGTACCATTGACCCATTGAGTCGGTTAGCCACCCCCAACTCGTGCTAAAGTCAACATGAAAGCTTTGTCTCAACAGTGGGAAAATCAAAGCTAGACACAATAAGAACAAAATATACATAAAATGCAATAAAACATAAGCATAATAAAGCTAATGCTGAAAATAAAATAATAGTGTAAAAATAAATTAACATTACACATTTTATATTTAAAACATGTAGAATTAAAAAATGTATAATAAAATAAAAAAAATATGACTAAAATAAACTGCTTCTTTGATTTTTTAATCACTACACAAATAGTAATGCAATTCAAATATTTAAAGAACAAAGGTAATTTCTACGAACTTCTTTAGGAGAGACGCCTTGCACGGGTGAGTCGTCTTCTGAATCAGAATCAGCGTCCACGGAGTTTTCCTGATGGAAGGCAGAACACGCCACGTCGACCTGACAATCAAGTGATTTTATCTTGAATAGCGCTATAGAAATACTGCCATGTTGATGTCGAACATGGATTTTTCATCCATTAGTATGAGTTAAGTATAAAATTACATTACTACTATTAAGTAGGCTTATAATTGTAAAATTATAAATGAATGCAACATTTTATAATTCTATTAAAATCGAAATACATTATTTTGTATAAAAGAATTCCTTAATAAAATGAGGTAACAATATACAATACATGAGGAGAAAGAAAAATACAATGTACAAGACAATGAAATTATGTTATCGCCATTGTTATAACTCACATATTTTCATTCAAAATACTCACCAACTGCTTAGGGTTCATATTGTATAATATTCTCTCGGCGTTGTTTTCAGAATCGTTCCCGATTCCATGATGGCCAAAAGCAATTTTGAGGCATTGTTCTTCAGTTCCAGAACTAGATCCATACGTCTTCCCAATGGATTTATATCGTTCAATATGAGAGCTGTGATAATATCTCAACCGTTGCTTTCGTGTGTGGCGATGCAGTTCTGATTTTCGTGACATGGTCCTAATTTTGATATGAAAAATTAGAAATTGTAATAAAAAAAGATCATGAATATAACATCAACATAATACAATAGAATCAATCTGATAACAGAAAATTTTGAGAACAGATTTTTGGATCCTTATTTAAACAATATTTAAAATAAGACTTCTGTAATAGCTGTTTTGAATGAAAATTGACTAATGCATACTCTGTTATATTCTTACTATGAAATTAAACAACATAACATCAATATCATCAAAATAAAAAAAAAATAACGATGGGGGTCAGAACGATTATTTTGAAATATACATAATAAGCAAAGCGGGTAAAGAAACATCTCTTATAATAGTGTAAGCATAGATACATATTCACTCTTTTATTTACATTGATTTGATAACATTATACAAATTGTACTTTTTATTTAGGCTCATTTAAGTGCAGGAGAACTGTCATGGATATAGTCGTTATTTTGCATCATTTGTTTCACAAAATAAGTTTCATTTTCAATTAAAACCGTATAAGCTTGAATAATCTGAATTAAAAATAAAACACCCATAAATCACCAATGGAAGAAAACCTCGCATCCAGAATAAGATGAGTGAATATATTGCGTGAAGGCACAATATAACAGAAGGCTTTCACTTTCTGTTAACATTGGATTTTGCGTTCCATCTGTGTACCGCGGGTTATAGATGAAAATCGATTCTTAAGGGAAAACTACAAAAACTTTAAGTAACTATTACTTATAGAATAATCTAGAAAAGATATTTTGTATATATATACCTTGGCAATACTCAGTGAGCGTCTCCAATGTTTGGTTAATCAAAGTCACATTCCCTTCATTGATGTAGAGTCCAGCAGACCTAGTCCTCCAGTGGCTGATCCGCAGATACAGTCCAAAAACATGAGCGCTCGGAAACCAGATTGAAGTTTGCCTTCTTATTTTGGTTTCTCAGGAGGTTCTGTGTGTTGTAATATTTGAAAGAAGCTATTACATAAATTATAAATATATGCCACATCATTCAACGTTTCATTGTATAAAGTACATGGACAAACAGTATACAAGTCGTAATGAGCAAATATAAAATAGTGTAGAGTAACCACTATTTCAAGCATGAAAATTGGTTACAGC
>BGZK01002823.1:0-40826 GCA_005406025.1 Eumeta japonica
GTGAATAAAAAATTTGGTTGCCTGTAAAGTCGGTATACGGGCGAAAGTTTTACGTGACAACGACTTTGAATGGTAAAATCATTTTAATGTGAATATTCATTCGTATAGTAGGAAGAAGGATGAAATAATAGTAACAATTTAAAACATTTATTTATACAAAGAATTATATTTAAAACATTAATTTATACAAAGAATCTCGCACTGAATTTCATATTAACAAAATTTTATTTTTACCTTTACACATACATACGTATTTATATACAAATATACATACAATAACTTGCAATACATTTGCAAGCTATGCACTAATTCTCTAGCGCTGCGCGCGGCAGACCGATCATAGTTGAGTGGGAGAGAGACGCAGGCATTCGGCGGGCCTCTCGTTCGGTGACTCATCGTTACGTTACCGAGCGTTACACTTTCATAAGTGACTCCCAGCCGCAACCTAATTTAAGACGTTGTCACGTCAATAATAAAACGTTCACCACGGTTTACATCACTGCTATACCGTTCAGGAAAACTCAAATGTCAGAAGCTGTTACAGCAATGTAACGTGTAATTGTGAGGACGATCGTCAATGCATTGGGTAATGACGGTCGTAACGACAAGAGATTTAAATGTTATTTCACACTTCCTTTTCTAATACTCAGTACAAGTCTACAAATGTTATTATTTTTATTATAGTCACATTTTGTTAATTGTCTTTGAAATTTTGACAGCATCCCCGTCTATGGAGTCGTAAGGTAGTTTTCCACCAGATTCGTCTTCAGGTTTCATTTCTTGGCTCCTGATTTAGTAGCAAACTTACACTGAAATATTATTTAGAATCTTATTAACTATTTACTTTATTTCTAATCTCACAAACTAATCCTATTTTTTCTCTCTATCTGGTATGGGACATCCTGATTTTGTATGAATTAGATCATGGAAAAATTTTTAACCAGTATCTATTATGCAATTATCAAAGGAAACGACTTTTATACTAAATTTCTATTTGCAGTTCCAGAAAGACGTTGTGGACATCCGGCCGTACCGCCCAATGCCAAAGTAACGCTTTCCGGTACATCCGGGATCATTCCCGGTACAGTCGCCACCTACGAGTGCGACGAGGGCTACGAGCTTTTCGGGCCGCATCAGAGGGAGTGTACACTGCGCGGGGATTGGACGACGGAGCCACCCTTCTGTGGTAATTGCTATGCAGTTTCATATTTCTTACAATATTTGTTAATAATGATTTAAAATAATATTAGTATATATTTTTTTCACCTACGGTGTCAGATATAAACTCGAATTAAATACATTCTTTTATAAATATCATCACTTAGTTTGAACTGTGTATTCAAAACCAATACAGTTTATTCTCATACGATTTGATTATTATAATTAAGCTTGAGGCACGAATATTTTTTCTCATTTCTTTCACATTGGATTTCATTG
The DNA here is from genome assembly GCA_005406025.1 of Eumeta japonica. Classification (NCBI taxonomy): domain Eukaryota; kingdom Metazoa; phylum Arthropoda; class Insecta; order Lepidoptera; family Psychidae; genus Eumeta; species Eumeta japonica. The sequence continues at coordinate 1,438 of BGZK01002823.1, forward strand.
TAAGGAATGGGTGGATGCGCTAGAAATAAAAATGTATATAAGTGTATCTGTCAAAATTTACTTCGATAAATTTCATATGAACCATACAGATTTTGTCAGGTATATTATGCAAAGTGACATTTTATTCAATAATGGTATAAACGAAAATTGAACTTGTACGCAAAGAACATACACATTTATTTGTACAGAAAAAAAACATTAGTGGTATAATTAAGTTTAATTGCAACTGAATATTATAAAATATTCTAGAAAAGTCCTACATATATTCTTTACTTATGTATGTAATTTTTTTAATTTAAAATCAATAAACTTACATACGAAAAATATAACGAATATTTGCATTCTATGTATATACACTTCGCTGCTCTCTGTGTTCGAATATAGCGGTAAATTTTGTGATTGACCTACATATTCATATGTTACCCAGATTTTTGTCCTCAAATTTATACAAAGTATTTTCTCGACCCTTTCATGAGTTTCGTAAATGCAAATGTTAATTTTTAATTAAAACAAATATTAATGATGTCACATTAATTAACAAAACACAATATTTCCTAAAATATCAACACACATACATATAACATACGTCCCTACATTTCGTACGTTCATAACATTCATAATAACGAGACCGCTGTTTATTTTATAATCTCCTGAGTGTGGCATACAGTTTCTGGAATACAACATTGACTCGAAAACATTTCATAAGCTGCTGGCCGATGTTTAAGCATTTCACCTCCGGAAACGGCAAAAAATAATTAATTCCATACATGAACAAATAATGTTATTTACCGTATTAATTTCATTCTCTAGGTACGAACGTGGCTTTTAGAAAACCGGCCAATCAATCGACCACCGTCCGAGGCGGAGCAGCCACGAGCGGCAACGACGGCGAAAAGACCACAGAGCACGACGGGAGACGGTGCACCGAGACGCAGCGCGAGGCGTCGCCGTGGTGGCAGGTCGACTTGCTGAGGCATTACGCCGTCAAAGTGGTCCGAGTCACCACCAGGGGCTGTTGCGGTATGGAGATATTTAATGTTTCTTTTTAATTCGGCTCGGTGGTGATTTTACCGGATTGACTTTACGATTATACTGAAATAATAGGGATTATATAATAGTACATAAAAAAATCGTTACATGTTTTATTTATAGCTGTAAATAGCGTCAGGTTGCAGTTATTATTATTCGTTTAAAAAGATGTGATCTATATTGAAATAATGATTGTGTTTTGATTCGTGTGTTTTAGTATCTTGGACCTACTATGAAGGATTTTTGATAATTTATTTTAAAAAGCAATAAAGCGGAGTTGGTTTTGTATGATACACTTATTAGAAGAAGGTACAACTATGGTTGATATTCATGATGGATTTGATCATGTATTTTTTCGCAAATATTCATAATCGCCTCCTTATTTAAAACAATTTTTTCAAGAAACCATAGTAATTGAAGTAGCTGTTTCTGAGAAATTTCGCTTAGAACATTCAACTAAAATGAAAGTATTGACATCCTTAGCAACAGCTAACGGATGGGTACAAGTCACCGTCCGCAGTATCACGTCGTAACATGGGGGCGGTTACCCAACTGCATACGTTCGGCCGGCGAGTGATCTACTTCGAACAGCCGCGATCAGTCATGACCTTGTACTCATAATTTATGGGTATTTTATTGATTCATTTTTTTATTATTTTTTTTGCAAATAATCAATAATTAACCTAATTAATTTCAAGGAAAATTTTTAAAATCAATTTAATGTAATAAATTATAATTTTGACTTTAAATTAAATAAAACCAGAATAATATTTTTACACCAAAATATAAATCAGTAGTAATTAACTTTGTTAAAATATTTTAATAATAATTTTATTAAGAAAAGTCAATTAATTATAAAATTAAAATCTAACTATGTATTAATTGTATAATGATAAATCGACAATTAATATTTATTTATTTTAATAATATAATGTTTTCAATTTTTATATGATTTAAAATTCTGTTAAATAATTAGTAACAAAAAAAAATCAACTAAATTTTATTAATTTTAATAATATTTCCAATTATCAATATATTACTATTCGATCAATAAATTAACGAAAAGAGTAGATAATTTAAAGTCAATGTCTTAATTTAAATATTAGCTGAATTTAATGTATAATAAGATGAAGTCAAAATAAAAGCGTATAGTATATGCGCGCGCACACTCAAAGGAGTCGAGAGCGGCGGCGCAGTGGGGGCATCACGGCATGGCAGCGTAATGCCGTTTGTCGTTCCGGCATTCGAGTCGATTTTACTGCCATCGCGCCAATACATGTTTCACAAAAAGCTGGTATTGGTTACAGATTTGTCCAAATCGAAGCTTTGACCGATAGTGGATTTTGAATATTAGACGATTACTAGAATAGAGACTTAAGACCGGGACTAAAATTGAGGACGCGATTAGATCTAAAACGAGTGTCGGATCGTGATTAGAATGAAGAGCAAAATCGAACGGAATCAGAAGCGTGACCAGGATCAGAAATGAAATCGATCTCAAGATCTATCTTGATGAAGGAATATTTTCATATCCACCCAGGTGAAGAGGCAGTAAGCTAATATTTTTACACATGGGATTGACAAACTTTGAAAAGAGCTATTTATTGATTTTCAATAAAAATAGCAACTTTTATGAAACAAGATATTTTAAACTGAAATCCTATGAGAGGCGGGGAAAAATTAAAAATTACTAAAACTTAAAACTTCCGCTGCCGCGTACAACGTGTGCCTGTACACGTTGTGCCTGTATACTGCGTATACGTTTGTAAAATCGTTCGCAACCCTAATTTTATTTCCAATCCAGAGTCAGGCAGCTTTTCATTATAAAATTGTAACATGACGTTCGATATCAATTGATGTTATTGTTTAAACTAATCAAAACCAATAGAAGTTCAAATTAGGATTTTTTCGCAGTGAAATAATTTTACTCGTAATTTATGACGTACTTTAAATAAAAAAAATATCACATACAGCACCGTATCTGCATCCGTACGGAAGCGAACTTGATCTTCTGCCGCGATTTGATGGCCTTCCGTCAATACTTCACAATTTATTTGTTGTATGTTCGATGAGCATTCTTTCTGTGCTGGAACCAGATCTATCATGATTTTTTAGAAAGTTAAAGTATTTAAAATGGTCTAGCGGTCAGCTCGTTGTTTTTGAATAGGAAACTACCGGGTTCAGACTATGAATCGTGGACCCATGACCGATGAGCTTCAACTAAGTCGAATCACAGACCGGATGTCCTTCTCTTCAAGAGCGGGCTAAGCCGTCGTCCCTCGACATTATCATCGCATGCAGTTAACGGTCGTCGATTTTCCTCTGAACAGCATTAGAGACCATTATAGACTATCAATTTGAAATGAAAACAACAAAAGCCGCCATCTTGGATCCACACCGTAGATTTTTAAACTTCGCACCACAACACACTTTATCCTATCCTTTTCGATGCTGTTATGGTGAGCGCATGCTCGGAACTAGACTCTTATACTCGATACGTTATTTTCTTACGAGCTCTTTTGAGATTTGCATTTTTTGTCCGTTTCAATCCCGTGTATATTTACGAGTGATATGATACGATACCTTTAATTATTATACAATTTTCCGTTTAACACCGATTCTCACTTATAATTCGGCAGTTATTTTTAATGTATCATATTCAATCCTAATATTGCTGGACAAGCTCTTCACAACGACATCTGAATCAACAGCTTAGCTAAATGAGTTCCGAGCTGCACTAATTTGAAAGTTTAAACACTGAGCTAATTCATATCAATCAGGTGTACACGGACACAATGGCGTCACAGACAAAATATACGCTGCACGACAAACATGTTTAAACACGGTGTATATTATTATGTTCTTTTCTAAGCCATTATTTATGCATTATTAGTTTCTTATCAATTAGAAATTAAGATTTTGCCGATATTTTATCACACAAGAAAAGCCAATCGCCTATCATTATAAAGAGCGGGTAGACATTTCAAATGATGAATTATTTATTAATGCTTTATAAATTAAGCTAATTTATATTATTTAACTGAAATACGTAAAGTATATAAATCGAAATAACTTGTGAGGCTTAAGAGAGGAAATGCTAATTTATGTAGACCCAAAGTGTAACTTGGGATTGCTAATTAGTGATTTAGAAAAAATATAAAAGACAATTTTTTTTTTCAAAGCATCACTGAAGTCCTTTTAAAGAAACACCTAATGTGAACGTAAAAGAGAAATTACTGTTACAGAAAGAGCTCAGAAAGGTTGAAAGTTGAAAGTTGAAAGGATAACTCGTAATCGATTTCTATGTAAACAATGTTGGAATTCAAACCAATTAAAGAATATGGTAATATAAGTTGCCCTTTTAGAGTCTTACATTAAAAAAAATGTTTCCCTATTTATTACATAAATTCGGAACATATTTTAAGTAACGCTACCTTTTATAATTTTAATTATATTAAACATGAAATTTCCATTAATATCGTACAAAAGAAAAGTGACTGAATTTCGTATTATTATTGACATAAACTGTGATAGACGCCAGGATAAATTTTATACATTACAATAAGTAATATATTATAGCACTCAAATAAGCAGTTCTATTAACTTCACTAAAAGTTCTTAGACGTCATCGATCCGATCGACACAGGTTTGGTCTTAAAGTAGATTATTTTTCTATCAAGGTTTAGTTGTATTTTTTTATTTTATGCTAAAGAAAGTTGTTCGCTGTTCGGGTGACCGCGCCTTAAGAGTGCTATCCGGGTATCGCTTATTTACAATATTATGAAAGTTTATATTTTTTATTTGATAAATGTAAAAACCAAAAGTAATAAAAGTGTTTTCAGCAACCGCAGCTAGTTGGCGTCACGTGTAAAGCCTTCGGTACAGTTCCGGATGGACAATTACTTTTGACTAAGTGAATTTCTTTGGACAGAAGTAAAGTTCAATATTTACGCAATTTTCGTATTTATAATTTTAATTTCACTTTGTCGCCAAAACGTAAATATATATTCAAAATAAAAGTGACCCATATTCGAATACTACTACATACGTTAACCTTCATTGTGTTTGTTAATAATTAATTCACTAATAACTAGTTGTGACGGTGACTCCACCCAGGTGGATATAAAATAAATTTCTTCTTTCTTTCTGTCTATAAAGTGATATCAATATACGCTCAATGTAATTAGGCTATTAATAAATTAATTCAGTATAAATCACTTTATTAATCAAATATGCCTATGACTCCACCTAGGTGAACATAAATCGAAGTCTTTTATTTATTTTGTGGAGTGATCTATGTTTCAATCGCGATTCTGATCTCGGTCTATACTATTGATTTATAACATGGCTTAATCCTGATCGGATTACAGGCGTCTAAACATTTGCTACAAGGCAAAGAGCAACTGGTTTAACTTGGCACAAATTAAAAACTTAGCTATCAATTCGCCCATACATTCGTATTAGGTTAGCCTTCAAATTCGAAAATAAAGCGCTGACCGATTGCGGTAACCGCCACCAATACACAATGTGGTTAAAACCACGACATCCAAAATTATATTTCGCTATGAGCATATGTCTATGTGACGCAAAATTATCAATGATGTGCTTATACGTGTAATATTTAAAATAACATATGTTTTTGAATTCACTGACCTGTCGTTTCTTAAAATCTAATACAATTAACTTTAAAATAATCCTATTCAATTTTAAAATTGTTCATTGGCATCGAACCTACAACATAGATAGATCAGATGCGAGTTCTCAAGCATAGTGCAGTTTTACAATTTATATAATAGCCGTCACGTTGCACACGTTTCCTAATTACAACATAGGTGGCGTCTCCTCGCTATGGGCATCGGTCTGCGTTCGCGACGCGTGACGCATCGTCGGTTACGCGCGACGTATCATTTTGTCGCGTTCGTATAATTCGCGTTGGATCCATCACTTTGTTAAGCTATAAGCTATTAGGCTATACTCGTATCGGACCAGGTTATAATCTGAATCAAACAAGGGTATTTGAAACTTAAATAAAATAATCATGCGGCAAATGATAGTGTCACTAGCTTTTGGCAACTCGTTATGGCTATGAATGCATAACATACACTTTCACCTTTTAATTATGACTGACATTGTGATAATATGAGATATGTATCACGAAATTAAATTTACAAAGCTCTGTACTTTGTATTGTGAAATGATCAAAATATAAACAGGACGTGCAAACCATAAATATCAAACATTACATTTCACATACAAGGAAAAGTATCTTAACACTTAAGCATCTCGTTGCTCCATCACTGCAGATTTCGGAATTTACGTATTACAATTCCTTTTAATGAAGGCCAATAATATTTTCGTTTTCCTCGTGTTGTGTCCTTAAACATCCGCTTAATCTCCCTCTGCATGTATCTACGAATCTACGGCCACTCAAATAACTTTAGAACGCCCTTATTTGACTTTGGGAGTCAAGTTTTTGCCATCACACTTTTGAAGAAAACCATCTCGCAACATTATTCATTTTATGTGCAAGTGATCGACACAACTTTTCTAAAGAAGTTTTAACTTCAAAAAATGAAACCATTAGCGAAGATATTCAAATGTCTTCGATTCGGTTATTTACTTTTATTCATTACTCTGTTTCATTAGACTAGGGCTGAAGCCTTTGAAAATGGCAAAAGTGGAAAAAATAATAATAGTAGGATGAAACCCGTTGGAAAAGGATGAGAATATAACAAAAATGAAAGGAAAAATAATTTATGGGCAATCTGAGATTGAGAAATAGAAGGGGATGAGTTTTTAAGGGTAAAAAACGGCTTATCTCGATTTCGGGCAAAACTACAAGTCCTATGAAAAAAAGTTAAATGACAAAGTTGTAGGTAATAAAAAGATCTAAAACTTTTTTTTAAAACTTTTTTCACATAACCTCAAAATTTGTGTGAAAAATTCAAATAACCAAGTTTTTGATTTAATTTTTATATTTTACAATTTTTTTCCACGTTTCGTCAAAACTTGTCTTTGTATGTCCCAAATACACTGTAATTTTTTTTATTTTAAAATATTTATTTTTTTCGCCTTATTTCAAGGCAAATTCTCACGTCAAAATATCTGCTTTTTTTAAAAAAGTCGGTGGGCTTTTTGTTCATTGAAATCTTTACTTTCTGATGGTGTAAAAAATATACGCTACTTTGGTAATTTTTTTCAGAAAATGCAAAAAGAAACAAACGAAAGAAACTCGAATCCGAAAAAACGTTTCAATCTTCCGATAAAATAAACGGAGATATTATAACTATCGGTCCATTATTGTTATTCCAAAGAATATCGTTAACGATCAAGAGCAAAACAATATGGAAGCTTATTTTCAATACGAGCTTTCACCTTTTCCATTGCTACTTTTTTACAGAAAATGCCCTCAGGAAAAATATTAAATCTCAACTTTACGAGTTACTTGTGAGTGCGAATGGACCAACGCATGCTGACATCACTGTGCATGTCGTCGACGGTGGATTTTTACTGCACAAAGTAATTTGACAGAAAAATGAAACGATGGAAGAGACCATGAATAAATATTTGCGCTATGTAGAAAAAGACAAAGGTTATGTGAAAAAAGTGTAAAAAAAGTTGTAGACCTTTTTATTACCTACAATTTTGCCACTTAACATTTTTCCATAGGACTACGTTGTTACAATTTTTACTATGTTTCCCGCATATAATAGGTATAAGCACTTTAGTCGCCTGTGACTAGAGAAACAAGTAGGTGTGTCAACTATTACTCTTAAACTACTTCACCAGCAAAGGAGCGTATGTTCATAACACTTACTTTCTTTTGTTGAGAAGGGCAATTTTTCGGCAATAACTCAAAAACGTTACATCCGTGTACATTTAAAGTAATGTTCATTGAAAGAAAACTTGAATAAGAGTTACCTTTATAATTTTTTCATATTTTTGAACATACGGTTTAAAAGATAAAAAAGAAAAATACGATTTATACTACTTTCAGATCGGTTATTTAAGAAAATATTCATTTTAATCATAAAAAATTGAAAAAAACCTTATAGGGTTTTTGAATAACTGTCAAAACACGTGCCACACGCTTATGTTTTCGGAAAAAAAATCATCTTGTGATACATGTATAGAGTACCCCTCCTAAAATATTTATTATTATTATTTAACTACGAAACTAAGTAGCGGCTTATACAAAACACCTATACTCCGAATTTCATCAATATACGACTCGTAGTTTTGAGTAAAATGCTTATGACATACGGACGGACGGACGGAAGGACATTCATGACAAACTATAGGGTTACGTTTCGCCATTTTGCTCGGAACCCTAAAAGAAACTTATCATCAAAATTATAATCAAAATCACCGACCAACATATGTAATATATTTATACTTTATTATGCTAGATGTTTTGTAATTATATCCCTTATTTGAATTTTTCTTTATAAATAAATCACTACTTAGTATGACTCCGGTCAGTCTTATGGAGAGTCCCTTTATTGATTTCGGTCTAGGGGCCTAGAGATTGGTAGAGTGTCAATGATTACCAATTCCACAACCACATACCTACTAGGTCAAAACCTAAAACTCCTAAGCATACATGCCAAAGGTGCTTGATAATCGTGAGCTAGTATTGCTAACAGCTACTGTAAATTATAATTACGATCGATAACAATGGTATTTAACATCATATGCAATACTCAGCTGTTTAATAAAAATAAGGGTACATAAAAACTTTGTAATGGAAGAAAAAAGAGTAGTCAAAATAGTAAACAAAACAGTAGTATATGAACTACACTGACAATTGTTTTCTCATGGACATGAAACCCATATAACGCATAATCACGATAAAAATATTTATTGTATAAAGAAAAAACAAATAATATTGTTGCCCACCCGTGTAATCTTCCTCCTAAATTCCTATCAGTATAATAAAGAGATGAAAAGAAAAGAAAAATTACTTTGTAAAATTCCAAGCAATAATGTTGCCCGTCTGCCGAATCCTTTTGCGAGGATTACTATCGAAAATAAATTGCGATGTTCTAATAAAGCCCTCTTAAAACATGGTACACAAAACTCTTAAACTAAGCCTCAAGGAATTTCTAGGAAGTTAATATAAACCGATTCATAACAAAATAAACTATTCTATACCGATAAGAACTGCTTACCTAGTAAATTATCATATTTATCGCTCGCAATGTATTTTACATAGAATGTTTAACTAAGAAACCCAGTTATCCTAGCCGTAAATAGTAATAATAAATATAAATAGTATGCCCATTTTATACTAAACAAAAGAATAATCCGCCCGCTTTATATAATCTGATTTAAACAATATAATATTTATAAAGTCGAAACAAAATGTTGTCGCTCTTGACCGTTTACCGGTCCCCGCTGACGGTCGGCGAGCCTCCCGCCAATGCAAAATTACGTGTTAATATGCCAATGTTTATTTCACGATTCTACTTCGTACACATTATTATATGGTATTTTTATTTCTATTTCGTACACTTATTATTTCGATAACTAGCCTACGCCTTACCTTAATAAAAGCCCGCTATTTTTTCTGTTTATTTTTAGTGAGGAAATCCTAAATGTTGTAAAAATACCCACAAAACCCGAGAAAGAAAAATTACGATTTTATAATTTAAGTACTACGGAGCCCCCATAAATGATGAAGATGAACCCTTTTTTATCCACAGTAACCTTAATTCTGTCACATTTTTACAAAAAATGTACAAGCCCGGACAGCTTAAGGTATAGTAAGTTCGGGCTCATCTGAATTTCGTTAATGCGTTATCCCAAGTGTCCAGGTGCTCAGTGCGTGATCGTCTAGTGGCACTGATTTTTTTGTTTCCACTCCCGCAAATTGTAGTTTTAATAAAACTGGATTTATCCCGCACTGGCCTGCGATTTTATTTATCTTTGATTGCACATTGGCGCATTGATAGCACACCCGCTTCATACGTCATTCGAAACATTAAATATAACATCTTTTTCTGTGTTGTTTGCCACGCGTCTCTCAGTTGTCTATGGTTTAGGTGAGACAAACTATAATATAAATAAAAGGAAAATCGCGTAAATAATTTTAGATTTAAATTTCTTTGACTCAGAAAAGTTTTAAACAAAAATATTAACATTTCCTCACCGGATAAAATGTCTTCTGCGGATTTTATATTGCATCTCTAACCTATCCGATAGGAGTTACAACTGTCTATAATATATAGCTAAATAAAATATATTTTAAAATGACAAATTTAATAAAAAAAAATGCCTATAATCCGTTTCCTTCGATTTTGCCATTTATACGAAATAATATCGAAATAGACATAGAGACAATAACCTATCATCAGTTTTCCAATATTTTTAACATTTAGGAAAATTACTTTAACAACTGTCACTACGAAAATTTTCGTTATTTTATTTTATTGAACTACATCGATTCACGAGATAAGTTTTTGGAATACATTATTACACTATTTTTTTTCATATAGTATAATACAATTGTAAAGTAAGTTTTAGAATGTGAAAACCATTCAGAAATAAAATGTCGAATCCGATCGTTGTTAGAATTCCGTAATCAACAATAAAGAAGTTTCGCCACGTACGTCTGTCTGTCCTCTCTGTTTGTCTATTGCTAGGTTAGAGATTTATTGCTAGGGAGGTTTATTGCAATCACATGATTACTCAGATAAAGTGATAGAGTAAAATCTTATAAAAAGAATAGAATCTTGAATAAAAATGTTTTTAGAGTACCTCTCCTATATGTAAAGTGGAGATGATTTTTTTTTTCTTGTCTTTTCTATGGTATGGGGTATCGTTGGATAGCTCATCTAAAATCATTGCGGATCTGTAAAAAATATGTTTCTACTTAGGTGTCCGTATGCGAAATATTAAACTTTCAATTCTTGGTGTCAATTTTGGCTTTTCTTGTGCATAGATGTTAGTGATAACAGAGTACCATTTTTGATGATATTTATCAATTTTTTTATTAAAATATAATGTTGTGTAATATAATATAATCTTATTGTATTAATAATATTTGTTAATTGAGCATATAATCTATGCTAAATTCAATTACAATCCGTCCAGCCCATAGCGTATGACAAACACCCATACTAACATACGTTTACATTTTTAGGATTATGAATAGCCTATAACCAATTATGGACGGTTCTACGTCGATTGGTCATGGTTCCATGCCGGTAGGTTCAACAGTTTTCGAGATCTTGGGAGTAAAAAAAAAATCATTGTATGTATATAGAGCTGTAGAATAATTTTCCGGTTTTTATATCCTGCGGCTCATCCGTTGACAGCTTACACAGATTCTGTTTCAACAAAGAAATAATGTCGCAACAGCGAGACGGAATTAGCCAAGTTGCGAACTTCCTAAAACAGCGGCGACAGTTACGCGTTTGTGTTGCGATGTGTGTGTTACATCGACGAGATGTTAGTGTGCCGGCGCAGAATAATTTAGAAGTAATAGCGCGATGTCATAGCTAGCGAAAAGGTAAATCTCGTAAAGTGTTCAAATTCGCAAAAAGGACTAAAATCAAATAATTTATTCACAGTTAACAATCCATTTCCGTCTACTATGAAATTTAAAATGAGTACCATAATAATTACTACTTTTATGTCTGTCTCGTTCATTAAAATCGATTGTTCATAATATGAATTGTTTAAAGCTTTATATATATCGATATTCTCAGATTTCAGATAAATTCATAAAGGCCAAATACATGTTAATGTTTCGTGCGACTATGAATTTAACCGAGGTCTTTATTAGAATTATTTTTGTTTGAAGTTACTCTTTGATCCGTGAAAAAAGTATTCTTTACAAGATATACATATCGTAATACATGTCTTGAATATTACAATCAGCACATAGTCTAAAAACTTATTCAATAATAAATATTTATACCCGAACACAAATAATCAAGTAACTATACAATGGCTTCAAAGTTCAAGTTAAAACATCTGCTAAATTTGTACTGTAATAATAACATACAGCCTTTCAAAATTATTGTCATATTAAAAGTTCCACTTATTGTGTGATCAAGGGCGCATCCAGAAGGGGGTTTGGCTATTCAAACCTTCCCAAATTTTCTATGAATATCAATGTAATTTTTTACACATTTTTGTTGTTTTATTTTCCGACCCGATCTAGCTGCGCCCTCGATCGAAATTTATAAAGTGTTTCTAGTAACCTACAATATTGCAATTTGTCACGAACCTAACTCAACAAAAAGCAAAGGATAAATCGAAACTTCAATAATTACAAATACTGTCAGGCATTGATATAAGAAAAACTTACTTGCCATTAAATTCATCCTTTGTACTACAGGAAGTGAAACTTTATAATTTAATGGCTTACACTTGGAGAACTTTGTTTTCGTAATTCAATGGAAAAAAACACAAGGAGGTTATGTTGAGAAGCGTATTATGTGGGGAACCATCAGCGCGCAAGTCCCACTCTCTCTTGGCTAATTTTCACAAGTTACTGTTACACGCTTTATTCATTCAAAGCTCGATACCCGTTCAGAATCCAAAGAAAATTGTTTGAACAAATTGAACTTCAGTAAGTAGTTGTTTCAACACTTTCAGCACAAAAAAGACGCCTATACAATTGCGGCTCTACAAAGCAACGTAACGGGACTTTGTCGTTTAAAAGTGAATTAATGTAACAATTCCACTTCAAAAAGTAAAACATTTGACGCGTATACTTTCAAATAAATACGCTTCCGTATAATTTTTACTTTTTTAAAAATAATGAATATTTTGTTGCGTTGTATCAAATTTTACTCACCCCACTTCTGAGGTACACCCACGTACAATCTCCTTATTTCGCGTGAAGCGGCATATACTTTGAGCGCTTTGCATTGGCACAGTGCTGTAATGATGGCTGCTACCTACATAGGCCACAGTGTGGCTTTTAACTTGATTTAATTTAAGAACTCAACGCTCGATCAGATAGCGGAAGTTTCGAATCAGGCACTCTTTCATTTAAATATCATGAACCTTGCGCTACGACCGCTTTTAGTGGTCGCTCCACATATGATTGGAAATGTATAAACTCCAAGCACTTTTTTCAGGCCACCAGCCGCTACAAGATCTGGAAATACGGGTCGGTAACAGCAGCACCGATTTGCAGCGTAATCCTCTTTGCGCATGGTTTCCCGGAACTATCGGTAAGCATCATTTAATAATTATGCTTTTTATTTAATTTCACATATAATAATTTTATTTCACGAAATGCAATACTTTTCTATGCAATATAACAATTTGTGTTTATACGTAGAAAATGTCACACCGTGTTGTTAACCAAGAATTGTCATACTAAATTTTATATAAACATATATTTTATATGTATAATGAATGCACATCTTATGAATGTTAAAATTAAGGGAAATTAATTTGCCGAGTTTTATACATAGCAATCGATGTGACCGGATATTCTGATGATTATTAGCATGAAGCGATTTGAATTTCCGTTCTTTTTTATTTCCTTTACTTATTTATGAGAGGCATAAATTAAAATAAATCTAAACCAAATATTTTTATCAAGTTATTAACTTTATGATTAACCATTTTTAAGACAAATACTTTTACTACTACAACGTATTATGAAACTTTACTATGATAACGATTAAAAATAAAACATGAATAACAATCGTATGAAATTATTCAATCATTTATATTTACTGTAAAATATAATTATTATAATTTTGTGTTGTTCGTGCTTCCGTTCGTTTAATTGAGCCCATTAATTTATTTAATTTTCTATATATTCTTTGAAATTTTCACATTATCGTCTTATCACTTATTTATAAATAGTAGATATATTTATTTTAATATCTCTTTGCATAGAGCGCGTTCATAAAATGCCTACGTATACAAGAGGGTGTCTGTATTAGTGTGACTAAATGTGACAAGAGGGACGGACGTCTAAGGGAACTTAGGAAAACGGGAATTTTACTTCAATTTTTCTCTCTACTTTTTTATTTTAAAATTCCGTTACGATAGAACATCATTCGTTTTGTATTTGTAAATTTAACTGTAAAATATAAACATTTTTAAGTAGATATTTCCGTCATAATAGCTTATAACCCGTTATACGTGCTCATATTTGTTGTTCGACATCGGCGCTGGTGTTACGGATCAACACAATCGGTTCCTTTGTATTTTCAGTATCAAAGCAAATAGAGCTTCCAAGAACACTGTGCTCTCAAAGTGGAAATACTACTTCAAGATCACAGAAAATCGAATAGGTTAGAAATTCTAAGTAAGCGGATGAAGTGGATTGTAGTATTGAAGGTTAAGAAGAAGAAAGATACTGCAATGCGGACTATAGACATTTCTAAACACTTGAAGTGCCCTTGGACATCAGATAAAAGTATTTATTTGTTCACGATAGTAGATATTACTTGTTTATTTAAGTTTTCTTAAACAAGTTATGAATATTTTAAAATATCAATATTTTTGAATTATTAATCACAATGCGACGTAATATTTATAGGTGGGGAGTGTCGAAAAATTGACAGTCTAACGATAAGCGGGGCGTGGGGCGGGAGGGTATCCAAAAAGGTGAAATTTAGAGTGACGTATTTTATAAACGACCTCATATTATTATAAGGTGTATTTAAAAATCTAACATTGTGGTTATGGAATAGATTACGATTTTTATCCATCAAACGAACCAAAAGTCGGCGAACCGGTCGGTTGAAGGTATCGCCTTTGTTATTCATTTGCTCAGCGAATAACGCAACACTTCACACAACGTAAATTTACCGATGCACGGAGTACATTCTTACGCGTTAGATAGCTAGAACAAACACTCGTCTTACATTTTATCGGGTTGTAGTTAATGAGGTCACCTGGCCGCGCCGTAAAACCGTTCAAAACTCTCAAAGTTTCACCATCGTCCTATTTTAAAGATCATAAAAATAGGTGAAACCCCATAGAATGAACAAGTGTTGAAACTTAATCCCAACAGTTTACGTTACGTTCGTTAAAGGTTACCAAACAGCGGCGGAATAATCGGATGATTCATCGTTATATATAGCACACTTATGAAATTATTTTTATCGTGGCACTTATAAAGCACTAGAATCCAGCCCCGACTACGCACGAGTGGCACTAATTATCTACAGCCGGTTAGGATGGATGGGGGCGGTTATGTGACAAACTTCAGACTCACATTATCCCTGCGATAGTCGTCTTTATTGTGTGCGTTATAAGAGCGCGCTAAAGGTAAATATAGAACGATCACGTGCTCACTATAATTATTTTAAATCGAAAATTAATTTAAATATAATTATTTTTAAATAATCGAACATGTCAATCTTACATACTAAAATGGTGAGGAAGAAGAATCTATAAAAGATGCGTGTTTGAATTTAATTTTTTTCTTTGTATAACTACATGAAATGACTGCTTCAGGATTGTTTTAGCAATACAGCGTAGCGTCATATTATGGCCAATTAGGCTGCAGTTTCCAGCTTGACCCAGTGAAATACGAAGTTTTCGCAGAACGCGGACGTGAACTAGTAATTTCCGTTTGCGCTTGCACTTCGTTCGATGAGCGAGAATTCTGTCGGTCCACTCCCCATTTCCCCGATCACCTGTCAGCTCCTCCTCCATTAGTCACCCTATTCCCTCCCGAGGGGCCGGCGAAGGTGTGACTTCTGGGGTCGCGAGCGTCCTTGAGCGGCGGTGACTATCTCATCACTGATGGCGCGCATGCTTATTTTCTTGTCGAATATGCTATAAAAAGAACATATTACGTTTTGATGCTATGTGAAACAGTGAACACCTAAGTTGATCTCGGCGACCAGAGAATATAAACAAAGGACGGAAGTGATATCATTCCCCTTTGAGGTTGGGAATTTGTGGCGCCGAACTCTCACATAAACACATTATATTTATTGCACAAGCCTAAACTGAATTATGTTATTGGTTGAGCATTACAAAACAAAAACGCTTATAAAAAATGTTGTTATTCTAAAATACACTTTATTTTTACGTCGCTAAGCCTAAATACTTTTGCACTATATTTGCACTTAAGAAAGTAAGAAATAAACGTAGGATAAAGAGAATTAAATATTTAACGCATCTAATGACAACAATTAATTTGTTATTCGAAATAAATTATATTTTTATGACCTTGTTTTTAGTGTTGGGGCCAGTTAAAGCTAAAAGCAATATAATGCAGTATTATTGATTTATATACTCACACATTTATTGAACTATTACGTATAAATAATTAATCATTTTCCTTTGAATAATATATATTTCATAAACCGTTTTTTATTGTGTATAGAATATAAAAATAGCTTATTAACTTTAATTAATTACGCCTTTAATGAAAATCATTTTGTTAACAAAGTTCACTTTCAAAGGTAAACTCCATATAATTAAATTAATAAGTTAGCAAATAAACAAACTCCTTACAATTTCAAAGGTTCGCAATAAATATTTTTGTCGAGATCGTGTATTTAAAAATTGCCCGCGGTTACTACACGTGCCAGTGCAGGAAGTTATTCTTTTGTCATAATTCCGGTATCAGAGAAAATAAAAGCAAAACAACTTTAACATCAATAAATTAACGTTATACACTGCTTTTTCTAAATGTTTAAGTATAAAAAGACCACATACAAATCAAGCAATGTACACCTGTGTCAACAATTTATTCTCGAGTGAAATTTGTTGAAAAACTTTCATAATAATATAGATACATTATAACGTAGTGTTTTATTATAGTTTCACTCAGATTTATCGATGATAAGTGACACCTTCTCGGGTCACACTTGATACTTGACTGCAGAGTTTACACGTTATAATTACGAAGGAGGATATTTTAAACATGATTCTTCGGAAAACCCTTCGTTACAAATTCCTACTAAAACGGCGACCCTTCCGAGGTTCCTTCCGCCATTCGCTCATATAACGGGTACGCGTTTCCCACCCTCGTACCTTACCACTTCTATTCTCTTTTACGTCTTGTGCCGGCGAGGTTCAGTGTCTGCCTACTTATTTTGCGGTCTCGCTCTGCTTTATTTAATGTTATCCCAAAGCTAATTTAATGGGGAACTGAATTGAACTAAAATGTATGCCCGTAGGTGCTATTTGGTGTTATAGGCGTCAAACAATTTCTCCAGTACGACGAGCAGTTAATATTGTATGTAGGTTCTATCAAAAAATCAAATTTGTTATTTGCAGTATTTGGAATATTTAATGAAAATCAATGCTATGTCTTAAGAACATTTTTTGCAAATAAAGCATTTTTAGAACCAAATTTGATTCGAAAATCATGAAAACGTTTATTATGAGTAAACTTTAGAAGAAAGGCATATGCGATCGCGGACTCTTTTCTTAGAACTTCTTTGAAAGAAACTATTGCACCATATATTATTTTCATATAAGTTTTACAATTTACGTAGTGCGCGACAACAGTCTCAAGGAAATTTTTTCGACCTAATTCACAAATACTATCATACCGTTAGATTTTTTCGCAAAATGTTTACAAATTTACATAAATTATAACTTATGACCTTCCTTTATAGTCTCTATTTCAACTAAAGGTTAAAGGCTGGTCGAAACAGCATGACTGGAAATTTTAAATAATAATATTTTTTTTATAAATTTAATGTTTATTATTATTCTAAGACAATGTGTATCATCGTAAACAATCTTCTGACGACAGTCGAGGAAGCAGTTACTAATTTGCGTTGCACATTTTAGTTAGTAATATTGTTATAAACTAACCAATCTCGAGTAATAGCTGTATCATAGTTTCCCATCGTGTAGGAATTCGTTATTGGAAAGTTTACATTATAAAGGTGAAACTTTCGAAACTGACGATGTATGGAACAATATACGAAATTAAATTAGGTGCAGAATATGCAGTCTAGAGTCGCGTAACTATATTTAACAGGACAAACTTCGAATAGGCGACAAGCTAGAAAATTGTATATATATATACACACAACAGAATTTGCTATATGTATATAGTCGATACGCCATGAGATGGCATATTAGTGTATAGAAAATTCACGTTTATTCCACATTCTCATTTTTATTTCAGACAGCTTCGCTCTATGACCACCTTTATCGTGAACACCCAATTGAATCGTCACCATTAAGAGCTAATATTACTGCGGGAGTGTTTTAATATGATTTCTGACCAATGTGACATGATTGTTAAAGATAATAAAATGTATTTATGACGAACCCCAGCGCATTCGCCTTCGCCATGTTATCTCCATAAATATTTGTTTATATTGTGAAGTTCCATCAATTCCAAGATTGGTTATTAATACTCGCTTGGCCTTCATTACTATTTTTATATTTAAATTTGTATATCGTGCTCGTCATTCTTACAATAACATTATAATGATATACGACTGTCTCGAGGCCCGATTCTCCTCTGTTTCCCCAATTCTATTTCAATGACTATTTCTATTCTCAAACTTAAATCACATACGTTACCCAGCTAATCACTATATACTTTCTATGTATTACAATATCATTAAACCGACATGGGATAAGAAAAGGTAATTTTAAGCACAATCTCAGATCTAAATAATTAATGCATCATTTAACGTTCCAAGAAATGTAAAGAAAACAACAACGCAGCCTCGTGTCGCCCTCTCTCCACGTTTCTTTACACAACTGCCACCTCACTTTGAAGTTACTTTTTAACTCTTTAATGAAGAAAACTTTTTTTCTGCATTGCAATTTCCTTATATTTTGCAAGTACGTTTAAAAACATCAAAGGCTGTTGAAACAAATATTTGTCGGTATTTCATTTGTACAATTTCCATTTTACCGTAGAAATATAACAACTTTCCATAGAGAAACCCTCCTTATGTTCATTTCCGTACGCCTCAACCTAAACCATTTACGAATTTTATTTGTGTACTTGCCACCCGTAGTCTGTACAACGTTGGTGCTGCGAATTGCGCTGGTTGGAAAAAAATTGTTCCACAATAATGACACACTCAAAAAGGATAGAAAATAGAAAGGGTTTACCAATAGTACCACTGGTTTCTTACGCGTTTTATTATGTGTAGCGGCGCGGGCGCGGAGTTCGAGAAGTTCGTTACGAATTTCGGGTGGATTGGTACTAATAGGTGAGAGGGTAGGGAGGCGCAATATGGAAAAGTTGTAGGCAATGATAATAACAAGGATGAAATGTGTGTCATCATCGCAACACAAAACACCAACCAAATTACGGCGCAACCAGCCATTTATCGTTAAAAACAATGTCATAGTAACAATGTAATTACCTCGAAATTGCGGTAATGGCGTTAAATATAGCAAATGTTGGAGTCGATTTATAACTTTTTCCATTAAAAGTTAAGGTTAAAAATGAGCTTGAAAAACAAACCTCTTTTAAAAAAAATAAATACTTCAAACGTTAGGATCGTTTCGGGATCGTCGTAAAGTCGGTTTCTAATTAAATTTAAAAGGATAAGTATATCATTTCGTAAATTCATTAATGATTATTTTTTGACTTCTTACTATGTAAAATGCCTTTGCGTATGAGTGTATGTGTGTGTATGAGTGTGTGCACGCGCGGACGTGCGACCAGACGTGTGTATATTGGACGGATGGGCGTACGGGCGTGCGCGTACACGCGTGTGTGTGTTACGTGTGTACGAAAGATCTTGTAGTTGAAATATTTAAGATTTTCATGAATTATGAAGATATTGTTTCCAGTCCAAATCAGCTATCATCATCAGATTTTTATGGTTTAGAGTTCTAGGAATCTATTTTAACTACTATCTACGTAATATCTGTACATACGTGTGTGCGTACGTGCGCGTTCGTACATACGTGCGTGCGTTCGTTAAGTGTGTGCGTGCGTACGTATATGTACTCATGAACGTGTGCATGCATGTATGTGAGTTTATATGTGCACTGTTGAAAAATTATCAAAATGTTTTTAGAACATTTCTTAAACTAATTTACCCACAAGTTCTAGAATCTAACTAGCTTTTCGTGATCGTTGCAAACTGTATTAAAATAAGTTGGCTTATCGGACAAATGTCGTTAACGGAAAATTATCAAAAAAACTATTTTTTTCAAAATAATTTTAGAGCTTTTGGTAGATTATTATTTGGTATCAAACAACTTTTTTTATTAGAAAATTGCTTTGAGTTTCGTAAAGCACATCAAAATCGAACACATACGATAGATAATATAGTTTGACATATTTTAAAAAATCATTTTATTAATAAATAGAGACGTTTGAAGTCAAAAAGCTAAAACCATGTCATATTATATTAATGAGCTCGAAAAGCTTGTAAAAGCTCTTAAGCTTCTCTTAGAGAGACTTAATCACTAACTCTATAATTCACTGCGAGGTATATTTTTAAAGATTTTATGCTTGAAAGTAGCAAAAAGTTTCGTAACTAGTCTATAAGGTCAAGCGTTTTCCAATTTTTTGAGATCAAAAAGCTTAAAGATAAGTCTTAGGGCTTCAAAGCAAATATATTTTATAACTTAAGGAGCTCAAAACTCATCGATAGCAGGAAGTTGTAGAAATAGCTTGTAGGGCCAACAGACTCCCAAAAATTTATATTAGTAGTAGAAATTGATATATATATATATATATATATATATATATATATATATATATATATTATTATGTATTGTTGAATTCGGTCTTGCCATATGTTCTTGAATATATGGACAAAAATTTAGTAAGTATTCTGATATTTCATGTTATGATTTATCCTCTAAATTAATATTGCATCGAAATAATGCAAAATCCACAATGCACTGACAACCACTGTGAGTGGGTAGATTCTTAGTGAGAGTCTGTTTATACTGATCATTGGTACAAAGCTAAAGATAAAGTCTAATAAAATGATTCGCATTAAGCATGCAATCATATTCTTAAAGAGACCAGTTTACATTGAAGCGAACTAAAATGAAGCCGACTATAGTCCCTTCATAGCTATTTTTTATAATACATAAGTAAAAAATTGTTTTTTTTTAATGCAATAGTTTTGAAGATAAGGGGGAACGTAAAATTTCATTTATTTACTTAAATAACTTTCAAACTATTTACATAAAAATTATAAAAATATATACGTTCGAGACCCTTAAATTTAATACTTTCGTCTGATATATCACATGCTACAGTTTTCAAAACAGTTATAATTTTCTAAGTTACCTCTCAAAAATGAGCCTCAAATTTAAAATTTATTTATTAAGGTTATACGTCCATGTTTCAGTCACAGACATACATATCTGTACCAAGCACCATCTTAATCAGTTATCACAAATTGTCTGTGACAAATGGACAGACAGACAGACATACGAATGACTCTATGAGTTGTCAATTGTTTCATTTTGAGATAACCCTACCCTAAAAACCGAAAGTTAACGTGAATTTGATCGAATGGTAATTATTTTTATGAGACCTTTAATCGTGGAACCCTAAAAATAATATAGCACATATAATTTTTTTGGCTTAAAATTTCCCCTATGTCCTATATGTCAAATTTCATTGAAATCATTCAAATTATAGGAATGTTTATTAATTTCATAGAACACAAGCACCAAATCCCACTCTCTAATACTCGTTACTCTAAACATACTTTGCGCTAATAAGAAAATTTGTGCTTTCAGTTAAATTGATCTAATTATAAGAGTTGTTAGTAATATTCACAGAACCCTAGTATGTGTATCCTGTATACTTCATTGACTTTCAGCTATTTTTTTACTGTTCTATTGAATTTTAATAATATTTGCAGAACTTTAAAAATATATTGTAAATCCTTTCAATTGCTTTCAGCTATTTCCATATATTATTTTATTGAAATCTATTTAATTGTAAGGATTCTTAGTGATTCTCACTGAACCCTTAAACTTTTCACTGATTTTCTTTCATACTAAATACTAAAATCGGTTAAACTGTCCTTTGTAAACCTCACAGAACCTTATATAAAAACAATCGCGTCCGTGGTTCTACCCCTATGGACGTGGAATGAACTCCTATATTTTTTATATCGTCTGATGACGATATATCCATAGTGATTCCGATTCCGCTCCTCGTCCTCTATTTCATCTAGATCCCAAATTTGCTCCCAATCTCGATTTTAGTTCAATTCAGGAAATTCCCCATTTTAAATTATTTTCCGATTTTTACATAGGCACCTTAAATATTTCCGGGATAATCTATGTGTAACTCTATAAACTCCTCTATCTTTCAGTGAAAGTCTCATCGTGATCGGTTCAACAGTTCAAAAATACCTCGGAAAAACAAATAGACAAAAAAAAATCTTTGGTACAAACCTTTTCTTGACGTTAACGAACACACCGAAGTAAGAATCAGCCAAATCGGTAGAGCCGATCTCAAATGATGCTCCGCCTAACACATGGTAACAGATTTTTATTTATATAGATAGACTAACATTTGCCCGCGAATCAGCCTCTATAGACGTACAATGAATTCCTCCATCTTGTAAATCGACAGCTTACTATTTTAATCATAACCCGGATCGCTATATCGTTTCCAAATCCGGTCGTGGTTCTGTTCTTGATATCAATTTTTTTAATTACTAATTCCGATCGCGGTCTCTCTTTCAATTTAGAACTCGATCTCGATTTAAGTAAGTAAATTCTGAGATACTGATCCCGTTTTCCATTCCAGTCCCGCTTTCAATTCTCATCTAACCTCCGCCTCTTATTCCTATTGCGGTCCCGATTTTGATTCTAATTTTGAATGCCATAGTTGATTTCGAACTGAGTCCCATTCTCGTTTTCGAACACTCCGAGTCTCGGTTTTTTTCTTATTTCAAAATTTTCAAAATCTTTAATTTACAAATCTGCCAATGATAACAAAGCGAAATATTAATAGTCTGTTTTAGTCACGACACTTCTTATTAATGAAGTGCGTAATTCTTACAAACGGTCCGGTAGTTCATTAATTAATAGTAATAATACGCAGACAAGAGCCGATATTAATGCTAGGTTTATTTTTATATTCATAAAAATTTGTATATTCATAGTTTCAAAGTAATTAGATGTATAACACAAAAAAAGAAACAAAAAAATATTCTCATTTTCATTAATTGTACAACCCTACTCCTCTTCACCTAATCTCCTGAAAGACGCATTTCATTACTTTTGATAAGCAATATTTGTACCAAATTTCATAGTTGCTCCTCGCAGCATAAAAAAATTTATACAATATTCAAACCCTCTTATACTCCGATAAATAGCGAATTTAAATTGCTCCCTCATCTTTACATTATACAGTCTATCACCTAATCTGATTCTATTTTGATAGGGTTTATAGTTTTGGAGATCTGTGGTGAATCAGTAAATCGTTTTCTCTAATTATAAATTTACTGTTTTCATTTTGTATTGTTTAATAAAGTATACGTCCAAAAGATACGCCATAATCTCCCATAACCCTTTTAGTTTAGAATGAGGGTCTTGGACTCGCTACTACAGAGCGCTACAGGGGGTTTGACGACTGAAAACTCCTTTCACTCTTAACATAAAGACCGCCTCTGGTACTGAAATCTTAATTTTAGATACATAGTGCCACTGACTTTTTCGTAAAGTTATTAAGGGTTAATATTCTTCTATTAATTTCATTTCCTTATTTAAAATTGCTTACTTAGGCAGTGCAAGCCGATGAATCAACTAGACATCTAGTTTTTACCGACTACAATTATCCTTATTGTGATTTCTTACTAAATACAGATTTTTATATGAATTAAAAATAACCTATTTTACAATTATCATCCACAAACATACCCACACACTCACACACACACACAGTGTGTGTATGTGTGTGTGTTTGTGTGTGTGATCTTGGGCGTTCTCTAATTTTATTTCTTGAACAAATCCACCGATTTTGATGCAGCTTACTACAATTGATGCAGCTGTTTAGAAAAAAGAGCTCATTACAGTTTGGTATTAATCAGTAGAGTAGTCTAAAATTTATTTCGAAAAAAAACATTTTCCTGGAAACTTTATTTCCAGGCAGATGGACATTTAGACGTACAAAAGCTTATCATACGCGCAATCATCTATTCTTACTGTTACCAATTTTCATCACGATCGCTCATACCGTTGTTAAGTTAAAAGGGCATGCAAACAGACAGACATACATTTTAAAAATGATAAAATTGTGGTCAGTAAAACATAAAATATATATGAAAATAATCACAGGATTTTATAAAAAATACGATACAGCGATGCTGGCGGTGGCGTGGCGTCGCCGCTGGGTTTGCAGCCGCTTACTCGTAACAATCACGTTCGTCAATAGAATTATACAAGCGATTTCCCACATTAACGAATGCAAACTCTTTCATTGTTCGTCGCGTTGTCCACTCATTCATCCGGCTTCATCATATTATTCCATGGGAAGACGCTATTTGACGCCGCGTAACTTTTACCCTTACGCAACGAGAAAAAGTTACGCCGCTACCGCTCTCATGCTCCGTAGTCGAGACAGGAGGGGGATTGTCATTTTAATACGCCCGTTTTTAGTAGCTAGTTTTCATTCTTAGCTATTAGTCGTTATAGATCTATCTGCATCGTCACATAACGGAGCTTATTAAAAGGACATCCGTTACTTGCGGGAGCTTAAAATGAGGGAGTAGACCGACGACATCTCGTCAAATCTTATTTAGGGTGTTGAAATAATACAGAATCTCGCATCATCTTTCTAATTCAGAGAATTTGCTGTCATAAAAGTTTATACTATCAACCGTACCAGACATATTCGATATAGATTCGGTACGATCAATATGATGGAATTTAAATAATTAAAAATTATGACGATAGGAAGCTCACGAAACCCACCCTCCGGTTTCGTCTGCATCTTGTCGTTTGTCACCAAGGTGGATATTGGATGAGCAATCCGAATTTCGATAATCATTGTGACAATTAATGGTCGCCCCAAAGAACACACCTCATAGTTAATAATTTAGTAACTGATTTATCCATACGTGATTATGTCATAAATTCAATAGGAAGCAAGCGAAATTATCATTTAGGTAGGATGACTAGATCGTGACAAATATTGTTTGAAAACCTATTTATAGCTTGCCAAACAAACAGTTAAATAGATGAATAATAAACCAAACGCAAGACAATCTTTATTTGAGATCAACTTTTTTGTATAATTTTAATTTAGAGTTCAACTCGCACTTGTCCGGTTTTTTTGACATACGATTTAGAAAATAAAAGGAGGGACAATTGCTACAACATTTGCACCGTTTATTTTGAAAATTATTTAAAAACTTTAAAGTTTGTTTAAAAGATCTGTTGAAATATATGCCACTCGTTGATGTTTGCTGAAAAACTTTTTACAGCTTCTGTTACACGTATGGAGTGTCCCCTCTAGAAATATTTATTTTTTATTTTACCACCAAACAAAGTAGCGGCTCAAACAAACACCATTATAAATATCGTCAATATACGTCTTGAAATTTTTGAATGGCTTTGACATACGGACGGACGGAGGTCATGACGAAACTAGACCATTTGCTATTATGGCTCGGAACCCTAAAAATTATATATTGTTAGCCGATGCTTTTAATTACTCTTGTTGTATCTCAGCTCGATAGCAATTATAGAGAGAAATACGGTGGTGAAACAGATAAAGAGACTGAAATATTACTATAGATTCTTCGTTATTGTATACGAAACCTTTAAAAAAGTTGTTTTCATTGAGCTACAGATTCTTCGTTTTATTTGTCGTATATGAAACCTTTAAAAAAAGTTATTTTCATTGAGAGACGTACGAAGGAAAATTCTGGCACATCACCGAAAGCGGTAGACGCGAAAACCGCAAAAAAAAAGAAATTAGCGAATATCGAATTGACAATAGAAAGTTTTAAGTTAGAAATATAGAAAATATTAAAAGTTGCGCTGGTACTGAAGAGATACTGAACAACTTCATCGTGTTCGTTGTTTTCAAATATTTGATTTCGTGCTTAATAATGATCATCTTTATGTTAAAGTGATATCGTATCGCTTGTTTCATTTTATCGCTTAATGTTGTTGTCGTGAAATTGGAGCGGTAATGAATTTGGAGGACGATAATGAAGTTGGCGGACGGTCGCTTGAGTAGAACTATCAAATTTAGATATAATTTAATAGAAGCCGAGCGAGCCATACGCGTGGGTCTAGGTAAGGGGGCGCCACAGGCAGAAGCGTTCATTTCAAGTGCGAGTGGTGAAGCGAGCGCAGCCGATACTCAATTACTAACGTTTACTATACTCGCGGCTGAAATAACTATTCTTGTTTATAATAGTTGTATATCGTCAATAAATATTCTTATTTTTTTTATAAAAGTAAAGAATAGAATGAAATGGGCCAAAATTCTTAGAAAGTTAACAAGGTTTTAGTAAAATTTTACAGACAAAATGGTCAGTTAAGTTATCCTTGAAAGATGAGCTTTTTTATATCTATAATAGATTAATCGTTTTTCGTTAGAGCGCTTTTGCATAATATTTTTTCCGTCTGTGTGTGGTAGAGCATTTTTCAATACACAAAAATTTTCTTTAAAAATACGAATCAGAACAGTAGAAACTGCATATAAATCCAATCAAATCCATACTATAAAAGAAGTTATATTAGTCTTTACCAATAAATTTTCTTTCTTATATTACAAGTAACTATCAAAGCGTTATTCACAAACTTTATGTTTTGTGACACAGACACATTACATTTTTTAGAAAAATATAGTTGTCTTTAGTCTGACTTAGTTGATCATGCGGCCGATACAGCACGTGCTTAAAAGATTAATATATAACTTATTGATCCGAGAGCACTTTCTTGATCAAATGCGATTTTTTATTATGCAAAAGTTAATCCTGATTGATCAACTTACATTATTCTTAAAATATTTATTATGCAAGAAAAACATTTACAAATCTGCAACTTTGTAGATCCATTATTATTTGACACATCTAAATTTCAAACTCACCAATCGCAAGTAGTCACGCCCATCAATATATTCAATTAAGCACTTAGTAACTTATTTGGTCATTCGACACGAGTTGTTATAATTTGGTTTTTAAACACTTCAACTGCAATACGTATTCATTATGCACTTACATCCTTTTGTCGCAGTTTTAATAGTTTAAGTTTAATAGTAATGGTCGACATATCTACTTGTTTTTCTAGTTATATGCGACTAAAGTGCTTATGACTATTCTGTGTGGGAAATATGGAAAAAGTGTAACAGCGTGCTTTTTTCATATGTAGTGCATTTCTTTGTAATAATGGCTTTGGAACCCGTTATTGAATATGAGCAAACACGTGATGTTGATATGCTTTGTTATTAGGTATATATAAATTTATTAGATCCAACGGCTTGACTGTTATCATGATCAACATGTAGTCTTACAAATTTCACTAGGGGTATATTCAATGCCAATGGAATATACCCATCAACTATAATTTCAATCGGTGTATTCGTATCCTGTAAGCCTAAACTATGTAGTAGACTAGATATTTTTGTATAAAGAACGATGGACATTAAGTTATACCGAAAATCACTGGTACAACTAAGTCGACAAAGAGATATCTATACATATATAATGACAATAGGCTGTCTTTGTTCGCCAATCACGTAAAACTACTAAACGCATAGACATGAGACTGGGATCACTCGTTGCGGAATGATTTGTAGATGGTTCTAGGCTACTCATTTTTCGAATTCCATAAATCCTTCGCCATTTTATTTAGAATAAAAATTACCCAACGAAGCGGACGGGACAGCTAGTGTATATATATATATATATATATATACTAACTCCTCCCGCGGCTCTGCTAGCATAGATAAATTCTTTCATGTTACTTTTTGACAAGTTACGATCTGAACCATGATACTGTTTGCTATCCCATCTCGATTCCGATCGTGGTCCCGCTTTTGATTTCGAATTCAGTATCGATTTAAATAGATCTCAATTTTAATCCGACTTTCGATCCCGGTCTCACTTTCAATTCTGATCTCATTTGATTCCGATTCCAGTCACAAACTTGATTGCAATTTTGAACTAATGGTCGATTTCGATCTCTGTCCCGTTCTCCCTGACGAACCCTCCCGGTCTCGGCTTTCGACTCTGTTTCTCGTTCTAGATTCGATTCATTTACTGATTACAGTTCCACTTTGGATGGAGCCAGGACAAACGCTAGTATTAAAATAAAATTTTGCTATATCATTCGGGAATAACGTAGCATTAAATGTGTAAAGAATTTTTAGTTAGTGTAATAACATAAATATGTAAAGGAAGCCAAAACGATATGTCAATAGTCGATTATAAACCCCCAACGCAAACAGAGGGGTGTTATAAGTATGACATATGTATCTATGTATTTGTTTGTGTAACCAATTCCGTAGTATTTTTTGTTTGAAAAATGACTTGATCGAGAGTGTTCTTCGCTATGATTCTTGAAAATCTGTTTAGCTGTTTGAAGACGATCAGCCATTTTTTTGTTAATGACCGCACATTAACATCTTTCATAGGTCTGATCGAGTTGAAAGTCGGTATTCTGTTCAATGACATTAGAACATAGTAACTTTGAACTAATGCTGCAGCGTCACCTGTAATTTGTAGGAACTCTTCCACAAACTTACAGCTGAGATATTGTATTTGGACTCATTGTTATGGTCTCAACGAAGGCATAGACGGACCAGGCTAATTTTATGTTCACGGGCGGAAACCTGGCTTCACCCGTGGCCATAAAACGACTTAATTCATCCTGTGTATCGACCAATCACGATCTCAATCATGATCACAATGACTATCCCTGCTCGATTTTGATTCCTATCCTGCCCTTGATGCCAGTTTGTCTCACTTTTGTTTCCGATTGCGGTCCCGTTTTTGGATTCGGAATCCAGTCGTGATCTAAGTAGATATCCCGGTCCCTCTATGTCCTGATGTTGAAAGTAATAAGGCACGGTGGTGAACGGGTATGGAGGACGGACCACGAACGCGGGAATCATTGTAGGAATCAAAGTAATTAATGATTACCATTTGATAAGAAAGAGTAGTGGTATAGATACAATATGGTGTCGTTAGTGCAGTATGTTACAGCCTACAAAAACGGAACAATGGTAAAATACGATGATATTTTAGTGCATTTTAATTACTGATAGTAGCTTAAAGTCACATCTGTAAAGTATTTTAAATATTAAAATATTTTTAAATAATAAAGTACAAAATTTAGTACAAGATCAAAGTATCGAAAACCCGCTACTGAGTCTTTGCTATTATGCTAAAGCGCGTCTGCCTTGAGGATTATTAAACAACTTTCTTTGGTTGAGTTCACAAATAGCAAAAGCTTGCAAGCTTTTTATATGACTCAAGACCACGTAAAGGCTCCTGAAAACTACTGAATTTATCAGTACAGTATTTTGAACATTCGAGACTGCTTTCAGGATTATTTATTTTTTGAAATCCATACACGTTTTATTATATGAAAAATTGATTTTTTTTTTTTCAATAATTGGATTTCTTCTTCGTTTCTGTCTCTGTTTGAAAGTCGTGATTACAACAAATCTTTACCTTTTCACGTCTCACAAATTTATTTTTGTCATTTGCAAGTGATGTCTAAGTGCCTCTCTCTCTATCTCTTACACTCTTGCACGCTATAAGCGATATTAATACCGTTCTGTGTTCAATAGTTACCACAAATATACACACTCGAATTTGTGATAACTATTGAACAGAGGACGAGTCCAATGATTGAAACGTGCTTTATGGTATTCAGAAGAAGTCTACTCGATTTATATTTTCTGAAAATTTAAAGTGATTCGTTATACTCATGTTAAGAAATGTCTTAATTAAATTTTCCGAAAGTGTTATTTTTTAATAACTTTTGTACTACGCTACTGATCAATTATAAAATATCATCATCTTTTCTCTTTAAAAAATAATGTCGACGTTGTGAACATATCAAAATCGATTAGTTTGTTCGAGGGACAACATTAACGAAAAATTCGCAAAAGTGCTTTTCAAAATCACTTGAAAAATCTTGTTGTATTGATATTTGGTACTCGGTCAACTTTTTCTGTTTTAAAACCTGCATCTTGTACTGTGAACTGGACCAAAATCAAACAACAAATTAGAAAAGTACCTTACGAGAAAAATTTAAAATGTACTTTTATTAAAATAACTTTTACATTTTAACTCAAAAAATTTCAAACGTACTTTAACTAAACTTTTGAGCCTGGAGAGCTAAAAAATCACTAACATTGTTTTTTTAACATCAAAAAGGTTTTTAATTTCACTGCTAGACAACTTTTTGTATGTTTTGAATCCAAAAATAACAAAAAACTTCAGGGGTGCCCTGCAAGATCAACCGCTTTTAAAATTTTTGAGCTTCAAAAGCTGACAAACTAATAGACAACTTTATTTTTTAACTCGAGCTTAAAAACACGTCGATAAACACATTTAATACCAGGAAGCTTTAGAGATGGCATGCGGGGTCAATCGTATTTCAGATTTTGTTAAATATTTTTATAACTGATATAACGGACAACGCTCAACAAAGCGGGCGTCTAATTCTGAAGAATGCGCCACTGTGCGAAGATAATCTATGAAATATTTCATTTAATACATGATAATATGAATATCTGAATGCCATGATTTAATTTTCACTAATCACAAAGTCTTATAACGTTTTTATTTAAAATAAATCACATTTAATTTCAGTTTTTAAAATGTTCATAATGTACATAACAAACTGGAAAAATAATAAAAGATTACACGCCGAAGAAGTACTTTTCATTTTCATTGATACACCGTAGCGTTAACTCGATTTATGCCAAATAACGTGCCATTTTTCTTCGCAGACGAAGGCGTAACGAAGACTTTCACCTGCGCTAGGCCGCTCATCGGCCAGCACGTGTTCCTTCAGCTGGTCGGCGTGGAGGGCTCCCTCTCCCTTTGCGAAGTGGAAGTCTTCACGACTGAAGGTATCGATTGCCACATATATAAAGTTTTAGTTGATGAAAAAATAATGACCCTATTCGCCACCCAGAAAATATCACAATTTATTGCTCACGGTTGACACCTTGGGCACTATGTGTTGTAAAATGTTGAAAAATTTATATTGAGGTCACATTTAAAGAATTAGCGAGTCATCTTTCAGATTGCATTAAAAAAAAATAAACAGTGTTAAATGCATTTATCACAGTATCTTGAATAATACGCGACTAATATACTATAAAAATTATACTTAATCGCTCAAGCTTATCGAAACAAAGAATCATTTTTCGTTTTCCAATTTTATTTTAATTTGTATAAATCGTGTCGAGATAATAATAGTATAAGTAATTTTACACAATTACATTATTATCATCTTTGTTATATCATTATAATAATCGTATATTTTATTTTTGTCAATATTATATTGAGACAAAGAGTTTTACTTAAGAAAACTTGTAAACTAATTTTAAAATTCTACCTTCTTCAATAGCTAAAGGAGCGTGGCACAATATTTCTGTGCTAATTTACTTTGAGAAAATAAGGAATAACTGCCAATAAGCCCTCGTGTTTTGCTTGTAATTTTGCTTGTAGTGTCTTTAATATTAGAGTGTCAGCTTGAGTTTATAAGGAGGTCATAACAGAAAGCACTAATCGGCTTACAAAATCACTCTTGTTTATGATCGAGCTTAATTTGTAGAAGGATTCGCAGGTTGTTGTTTATTTTGCCGAATAAAATTCTCGCAGGAAGCCTCGGAATAAACGTGAATACCTAATCGATATAATCTTGAAACATTATGATAAGTATTCGATTTCACGTAAGCCGGTTTAAAATATTTTTTTCTGATTTTAAGAAGTCTGAGTAAATTTTAATCGGTGTTCTTAAAATCAGAAAAATTCACCAATTATATCACTTTACAGCAACTAATTAAGATAGGCCCGATTTTTATTGATTTGGGAAAATTCTCTTTTCATTTTGTAGACACTTGACTTCGGCTCCAAATATAACGCAAATTTAATATATTGCGTACCAAGTTATATAGGGTATCTTTTGTGGAGTGAATAAGGTTTCGTTCACATACGCAAGGGTTGCTATTTGCAGGCACTGCTGCTTATGTTTATTTATCAACTAGCGGCCCCACAGATGTTTTAATGCTTTTTTCATGTGGCTTGCCCCATTTGGCTTTTTGATGATTATAGGCCGATATTCCATCATTTATCTCAATTTTTTACTTTACCTCTAATATATTTTCTATAACATTTTCTCACTAATATTTTACATACGCAATCGACAGATTTTGACAAGAGCTGACAATTGGAACTCAAAAAACTCCCGCAGGTTCAGGTTAAATAATTATTATCATACGGGAAGAATGAAAAATTTCTTGTTGAAGACAAGTTCATATTTTTTTATTTACTCTGCGTTGTTAAATGAATAAAACAAAATAACGGAATTAAATTTGCGCACACAAATTCATGTCAAGACAACAACGTTCTAACGTTAGATTGTTGTTTGTATGCTTTAATGCTCTTAGTTAGGATATTTCAGCCACCGCCTCTGCACGTGATCTCTTTGTTTTATGCACCCAGCTTAAAGTTCAGACTTGTTGACTGGATTTTCATACGTAAATCGGTATTTGAATTTTTCGATGTTTTATTAATGTTGTTTATATTTATATTATTTAAATACAGTGAGTCGTCGTGACTGACCTGACTTACCAAATGAAAAGAATCATGTGCGAATTTTGTAACTTTCTCGAAGAAAATAATAGAACAAAAGATTGTAATTTTAAAGCTAAGATTTTAAATTAGTTATTTGCTTCCTAGATTTATATCTAAAACGAAACATAAAATTTGAGAATCTCAATAAGTAATAAATGCAATAAAGCAAACGAAAATAAAACAAAGTAAATAGAAAGTAATAATGAAAATGTTTTCTTTTGTAAACTGTTGTTTTATAGAGGAAAGCAAAATTTGTAAGTCCACAACTTAAAAGAAACGAAAAATGAACTGTGATATTTTTCCAGCTTTCGTCGCAGACAACGTTCATGAAATCGCTATATATTTGGGCAAAAACTATCTTTTGCCACGGCGCTCTGCTCGCGTAAACATATATTAACTACTTCATCAAACGACCCGTTTTCTTTTCGATTCTGATTCCGGTCCTGCTCTTGGTATCAATTTCTGTCATTTGCAGTCTCGACCTCGGTCTCATTTTCGAATCCGACTCCAATTTCAATTTAAGGAGATTCCAATTTCCATTATCGATATCAATTCCCTTTTCAATTTTGACTTCAGTACTGCTTTTATTCCGTTTACTGAATATACAAAGCAGTTACGAATTTTCATAAAATATTTCATTCTTTATTAGTAGGTCTAAGAGCTATATTTCCACCAATGATGTATATTCTTATTTTTCATTCGTTTATAAGCATGTGTTTGTTGTAAGTAGCTTCCGCGGTTTTGTTTTTTATAAAAAAAAATCATCCTTATTTGTCTCTTTTAGGGTTACTTTTAAGAATAATGAATGACATTATTTTTATTACTATTGATTAGTTAAAATATAAATTTTGACAACCGCTTCAGCGGTTTAGATTTTCCATAAAACATTTCTTCCTCTATTTTATCGCCTTTAGGATTAACCGAAAACAAAAATGTATGTTTTTAAGCTATTTTTGACGTGACAACGTCTTAAATTAGGTTGCGGCTGGGAGTCACTTATGAAAGTGTAACGCTCGGTAACGTAACGATGAGTCACCGAACGAGAGAGGCCCGCCAGAATGCTTGCGTCTCTCCCACTCAACTATGATCGGTCTGCCGCGCGCGCAGCTAGAATTAGTGCATAGCTTGCAAATGTATTGCAAGTTATTGTATGTATATTTGTATATAAATACGTATGTATGTGTAAAGGTAAAAATAAAATTTTGTTAATATGAAATTCAGTGCGAGATTCTTTGTATAAATTAATGTTTTAAATATAATTCTTTGTATAAATAAATGTTTTAAATTGTTACTATTATTTCATCCTTCTTCCTACTATACGAATGAATATTCACATTAAAATGATTTTACCATTCAAAGTCGTTGTCACGTAAAACTTTCGCCCGTATACCGACTTTACAGGCAACCAATTTTTTCTTATTTCTGTAAGTGGCTAAAATTGTAAGTTTGATATCTGTATATTCAACAACTTCGATTGCTCACACAATATTATTTCACTATTTTACTCTCCTGGAGATTGTATTTCTAAAAATCTTCTCTTATTTCAAATCTATAGCGAATCTGTAACGTATAGCGGACAAAACGGAACATTTTAATCAATTTAGCTCGGAACCTTATAGAGAGCCAAATTTTAATCACCTGAAACTGACGAGCTTACATGAATTTCAGTGAAGCAAAATAGATATGGGAAGATCTTACCATATGGAAATTTGTAATCTCTGCCCACCCTTTTGGGAAATAGTCATGAATTTGTAATAATGCTTATATGCGCGAGAATATTTTTAGGCGAATTCTATTTTTATGAAGATTAATATTCGAGAACGTTTAACATTAAAATTTATTTAAAATTAAACATGTTTTTAGCTGTGATTGTCAATCGGCTAGATCGATAACTTCATTTATTTTTTGGTCTTTCTAATTACAATTTATGTCCACGCACCAAAAACTTCCCATACTTTTCACTACAATAACTTACACCACTTACGCTCTCTCAAGGATATTTATAATGACAGCCGGAACTAAATAGATTTACTGTCTATGCTAAGAAAACTAACGGGTAATTAAAATACGCTCAAGAACTGTGTTTAAAAGAAAACCTTGTAATAAAATTTATTATTAAATACTATATTTTCGAGCGAGCACTTAATTTGTAGTGTGAATATACGCTCAGTTACATGTATTCATCAATAAATGTTGGTTAAATCGAGACTCTCCCGCAACCCCAATTACGCCCGATATTAACAAAGGTATAATTACGACAGAGTTCTCGAACGACCGGTGCGTCCCCCCTTCCGCGCCGGTCGATATCGAGCTGGCCGCGTTTTCGAGGACCTGCTACGAGTTCAACGTCGCCAGGGGGGCTTCTTTCCAAGAAGCGCGAAAACAATGCAAAGCTCACGGCGGGGACCTCATTCACGGATTCCAGGTAATTATTTACCTCTTGTACGCCATATTTATTTTGTTTAAAATGTACAGAGGGATAAATTGTAACAGTTCCACAGGGAAAAAACATGGTGCCTACTTATATTATTATAAGTAATATGATAATATAATCGCTTGGGCTATACATGAAAATCGTTTCTTAAGTAGTACATTACAAAGACACGGCAAAACCATAGATCAGTCCATTGATCGTGTGATTTTTTTTCAGGGAGCGACATCGAGCTATCTCATACAGGAACTGGAACGCCGTAAAGCTCAGCTAAAAACTCAGCTGGTGTGGATCGGAGCCCAAAAAGAGCCAGGTCTTACGTCGCGCACTTGGAAATGGGTGGATGGTATGTCCGACTGTTATACACTACACACGATCAATGCGATTAGATATCGCTTTCGGTCTTGTCAAAGTCACTATATATTTATAATATATAGATTTCTATAAGGAAACCATACAAACCTACGGGCTTAAAATGAAACCCTAAACAAAAATGTTGCTATGGAGTTATTCTTCTCACAACAACGTAATAAATGATAGGAGTAGTCCAAAGAGACACTTTTCAGGGCATTACCATAGAGCGATGTACGAAACTGACCAAGACAAGACCGTCGGAACGAACAAAGCAGCAACTTGTAGCCTGGAAAATATTTCTGTTTATTTATTTACATTTAGGAGACATCAAATCTGCTCACTGTCTTTTTACATCCTTAAATTTTTTCGTTTCAAATGTTACAGGTAATTTAAAATCTATTAAAATTTACAGTGATATATTTCTCAGGACGGTCTGTAAGAGGTTAAAATATTTGTGTGGTTTTTATTCTTCATGAGGCTAAAGGAAATTATTTGCCTACTTATGAGTCCGTTTTAAGGTATATATATATATTTGTATTTTCGCGTTGGCAAATAAGTCTCATAAATTTAATATGACCTTATTTGAACATATTTGCGATTACTAATCTATACGTTTTTCACAACTATATCTGATTTTTACAGAAAAAACATTTAGGAATATGAATGAAATGAAATAGTAAACTGTTTTTCATTTCATATTAAATACTCATAATAACTGTGTAGTGGATACGTATGCACTAAAATTATATTAAAAATTCATCTTAATTCGTGCTATAAACATTTAAAATGTTTTTGTAATGTCTATTTATAAAATCATTGAGCTTGCAAAAGTGTTTCGAGCAGAGATTTTTCAGGTAATATAGAGGAGGAAATAAGAATTATTGTAAAAAGAGCTCTTACAAAAGCCAGACCAAGCATTAATTTCACTACGTTTTTATTAACTGGCTATTCTTGTATGTATGTATGTAAATTTTGTAATATATTTTGATTTAACTCCCCGATGAGCTAGAAACTTAAAATTTTGATCATAACTCAGAATTAAATGACGACACAAAAAAATTACAATTATCACGGCAATGGTTACCATAGCGGTTGCTAAATGTGAATGGGTCAGGGTGTTTGTAGGTATGAAAGTGTATATAAGTTGCTATGTATACGAAAACTTGCTTTCGCATTTCTTTGTTTGTCTGTTTAATAAAAAATCTATATTTGATTGTAACGCTAAAAAGAAGAAATCAGTGAATGGAATAAAAATATACCACGTTTTAAAAACGAACTAAAAAAATTAAAATAATTTCTCTTAGCCTTATGAAGAATGAAACTACGTACAGCTTTATTTTTTACACATTACCTGAAAAAATTGAGACTATGAATTTTTAATAGCCAATAAAATAGTTGTAAGATTTGAAACTAAAAACGTGTTGCGCGTTACATGTTTTATTTCATCACATATTATGTGAAATCACAAATAGATTTTTTCAACTAGTAGCTACTCTGTAAACTTATTTTATAACTATTACAGGCACCCCACGTCTTTCTTTTTTCTTTCAAATTGATTAAAATTGATATAAGAAGAAAATTTTACAGTTGACAAAAATAACAACTACACAAATTACACACGACAATTAACAACGGCAGGTGAGCTCGTGTCGAAGCCGGCGTGGGGAAAAGACCAGCCGAACAATTACAACGGCGAACAGAACTGCGTGGTGTTGGACGGCGGCAGGGCGTGGTTGTGGAACGACGTCGGCTGCAATCTGGACTACCTGCACTGGATCTGCCAGTACCGTGAGTGTCACCCCATAGGTACATATCGTCCGAGTTATTTAATGGCAACGCGACTTCATTATGTTTGTTGTGTAGATGTATACAACATATCGACGTTACTCTCGGAGCTTGTCATGTTTCAGAATAAGATCACTTCGTGTATGTATCACCGTAGTCAGGAAACCTTTAAACACTATAGATAAAGCGTGAACACACAATAAATACAACTGTAGTTTATATTGAATAAAGTCATATGGTATTAAATATGTTGGAGAAAAAAGTATCCTGATTGAAATCGTACAGTATGTATTAGGCTTATTAAAGTGAGCTCTGAAAATAATTTTAATATTAGGTTAATTTCCAACCTATTTTAAATTATAATTGTTCGTTTCGTTGTTATATTTAAAGGAATTACTTGAAATTATCCTATTTATTTTGAGTTAAATTGTATTATTGGTTTCATTTCACATTAAAAAGCGTATAGGCTGTATCAGGGATGCAGCTGCAGTGGAGTACATAAAATGTCTCGAGCTTGCTAGTGAATGTATAGTAATTGCGCTTGACTCGATCTCACAATCAAATTCTGCCGAGGTCAAGGCGAGTCGACGAGAGCCGAAATCTCTCTTACTACTCGAGTTGCATTCTTGTACATTACTTATCACGAATTCGTCGGCGCTATAGTCGAACGGTTGTCAAATTTTTGGAAAAACATCTGCTTTTAAATTCTTCTACTTTTCATTACCACAAGTATGTGTTTTATGGCACACAACTACTATAACGTAGTATTCTCTATCAAATGCGAGCATTTCTGCTCGAATCGATCAGTGTACTGCTGAATAGTCACTAAATAAACACAACGAATGATAATTAATTTAGTTCCGAATGCGCAATGCTGTGGATAATAACTTATATCTTGTAAATAGTGGTTATAAAACTATGCTTTATTTACAAAGCACTAAGCAATTGTGTCATAACCTATTTCTTAGATTTCATTTTTGCTATTAACCGCCTACTCACCGAAACGAAAGACTTTTCACGTAAATAACCCTTTAATGACTCGCAATTGCTTAGTTTATCAATTTTCTCGGTCATATCAATTGGCGCCGAAAAATAAAGAAGAAGCGTGGAACGTCCGTAAAGAACGATGTGTATTATGGATTATTTTAAATAACAACATAACGAATGAATAATAAAATTATATTTAATCATTTTTTTATAAAGTTATGAAAATACACATTTTCTAATCAATTATCATTATAAAAACTATTAAGAAACTATAATCAGTAGATACAACAGATGTAACGTTTACAGTTTCAAGAATATGCTGCTGCCACGAACACCGCAAGTGTATACTGCACAAATACCTATATCTGTACATACACACGCTTGTGAACAGGATTTACGATTGTAAACGAATCAAGAGTGGGAGTTGCTTCTCGGTGCCAGTTTTACGTTCGCTCTCTCTCTCTTTCTTTTTCGTCTCTCTGTCTCAAAAGTGTCGGTCGGACACTTCTTCCCGTATATCTCCCATCCGCCAAGCGCTTACGATAATAGACTTCGCCAAAAAAAGCAAAATTAAATTTTGTAGCAGTTTTTCGTCAATCCAGCTCTTTCAAAATATTATTCCAAATTAAAGTTCTTCAATGTTAAATCCCACTCTACCTAACCAACAGTTTTGAATGAAGCAAAAGTTAGTGATTAAAGTTGACGGAATTTAAAAATAATTGCTTAATTTCTTATATTTTGGGACCAAACACATCAACTTCCTATACAAAGCAACGTGAACCCTCACCTACCAATGTTAATCTTTGCTTTGCTAAACTAAAAATATACACATTTCCAACATTGTCTACCTTGCTTTAGAATAATGTGGAAAATTATTAAAATTGAGTATCCGTTTAAATATTTTACCCAACCGATCAATATTAAAATTATTAGAGTTTTTTCATAGCTATTTGGTTACTATTTACTGGATAAAAATGAAAATTTGCTGATTAAATGGTTAATTAATTACTTATTTAATATTAAAACGATTTAAATTTCAATATTTTACCACACAGCGCGGTTTTTCAAAAATTATAAATACAAATGTTCATTTTTGTCATACATAC
>BGZK01002824.1:0-40791 GCA_005406025.1 Eumeta japonica
CAACTTGAATTTGGTATTTGTTATAGTAATATCGGTAAGATCTGAATGAATCTATTCATCGTAAATGCCCTCAAAGTAACTAAAATTAGAAGCATTTAAATATTAATTATTGAAGACATTTCACAAGCCATTTTGAATTTTGTTAAATGCCTAAACTGCCGTTTTTATTATAAAACTATTTAAAACATCTAAATCTTAGATCCTTAAAACGATATTGCATTACATAGATTTAATTTTTTCAATAGCAATTAATTTGTTGTCTTATAAACAAATATATATGTTTTAATTTTTGTCCATTTGTTTATTGGCACTTATAAGAATACGACCACTCTTTTGACACCAAATCAATTGATGATGTCGATTTGGTGTCAAATATTTGAACAAAATATGTATCGATAGATCCTTATCGATATTACCTTCTTGTGCATCATTTAGTGAGCTAAACATTTTGTTACTTCTTTACAAGATGTAGATTTCACTAAAATTATATATATTAATTTACAATAAACTCATTTTTTCACCACATTTTTACTTTACAAAACTGAATGTAAACATAAAAACTCCAAAATTAAACTAAAACATGATCATAGTCGTCCAACGAAATCAATTTTTATGCTGAATTTTAATGTTTATGTTAGAGAGATCGAAAGAAAATATTTTAATGATTATCCATCTGTTACAGGCGGATAATCATCAAAACGACCAAATTCTCAGCACTATAACCCCCAAGACAATTTTTCAACAGTATCTTAATTTTTATTCCTGTTTAAATAAATAAAAATATAAAGATACATTGCCGTGTCGTATGTTCGTGCATATTTATGGATTTGTAAGATCACCCCTGTAAGATTCCGTCGAATATTAAATCCCATATTATATTGTTTTTAATCAATTTTATGTGTAAAAATTACTGCACTTGTTACTGATGGGATTATGAGATGTATAATATACATTAGCTTTTGGACTTCATAAAAGTACTCCATCCAGAACGTTTCATTTATCCAAATCATATGTCCACATTTAACTAAATAAATAATTAAATAAAATTTAATATAATAACAGTTCAACTAACTATTGTTGTGTATTTCTATCTATGAACTGTTAACCTTCAAAGAGTTTATGTATTTGAAAAGATTGATGGATGTCAGAGAGGTAGAGAGATATGCAAAGATCGCACCATGTGGAAATCTGTAGTCTCTGCCTATCCTTCTGGGAAGTAGGCGTGAGAGTTTATATTATTATTATGTAATTGTAATTGAATATCAAGCTCGTGTTCAGTCCCTGTAAAGCTACATAGATAATCGAATAGTTCGGATTACGTAGTTAAACTACACATAATAGTTTCAAAATCAAACTATCGACTCGTATTGGACCAGCTATTCGTGCTTGGGATTCTATTTAGTTCTGAAGTGTTTTACCAATCCGATCAGTTAAGGGTCGTCCGTAGAGTATCTCACGTGCAATCTGGAGTGTGATAGTTGTCGAATAGGGATCGTGTTGCGTTCGAATACGAAGGTAAAAACTGATTACATGAGGTGAGTTATTTGATTAATTTTTCCACTCAAGTTACATCACTAGCCCTGTGCTTAATAAGAGAAGTACTCTAAGCTGTCGGTTCTGCGAGTTGTCACCGCTTTAGTGACAGCGATAGTTATCAGTCCCTAATCTGGGCTATCGTGCACAGCTCAAAGTTCTAGGCCATCAATTTGAAATAAAAAAAAAATAAATATGACAGGATATGTTTCTGCTGTGGATGACAAAATGTGACAAAAAATATCAGATATTTTTGACGCGTTCCACTTAACGATTTGTTGAAAGTATTTTAAATATAATTGTTATTAGTATAATATTATTGAAATTACTAGTTTTGTTAATTACCAGTTAATTACGAAGAATAGATAGAATCTTTACATTTCGTACTCCAGAATACCATTTGCATAAAGATTTTTCCTTTTTTTGTGGATCATTCCTTTGTAATAAAATAAATAAAGGCATAACTTTGAAATTGTTAAAAAGATATGAATTGAAGAGACACCTAGATATTGTTTTCAAATAAATACATTAAAATAGTGCTAAAAATACCTGGAAATAGATTTATAGATGCAATAGCAATAAATTATACTTATATAGACCAGTATTTATTATAATATTTAATACTGTTTAATACATTATGAAAATTATAAAAAAAAAACATGGTTTAAGGTTTATGACATTCAGTAGTTAATCAGTATTATTGTTGTTTAAAAATAAATTCGCATTAATCTGCAAATAAACATTAGTAGAATGTATTGATATTTTCATTTCAGATTTCCATTTTAAGTTTCAGTTTACGTAAACCTTTTAGCGAGATAATTGGCTCTTTGGCAAACGCATAAATAGGTTATTGAGACAAGAGAGATCGCTCTGAAAATGGATGGAGACCTACTCAGTTTTCCAATATCTCGACCTACCAGTAATATTTTTGAGAGAAATAAATGGCGAATACGCATTTCGATCACTATTAAATGAAATTAGAGCTGCATAAATTTATTTCCTTCACTGTGTTATATTATATTCAGTTCGATCAGTTTTCAGGGTGAATATAACTACATTTATATAAGTGCATTAGTCACTAGTTAGGATATAGATTCCATATTTTTGCCATATATATTCAAAACACATTTTTAAAAAATTGTAATTATTAAGTATATCATTTTATAAACTTCAAGTTACGAAAACTGTGGGAATAAAATAATAAACTGTTTATATTTAACCGGGTAATATTTTTATATAATTGTTTTGTGCGTGGGTGGATCTACGCGAGTGGAGCTGTGCAAAAGGCCGGTACGTACGTACACTCAATTTTGCTTTTCCATCTGATGAATAAATATTCATATTTCATTCAATTTACAAAAACAGAAAATATTAATATTCAAAATATAGGCTATCATATTCAACGTTTTATTTATGAAGTCTAAACTAACTTTCATTCACTTTTTTTGAGACCTCGATAAAACCATTTTTTGAGTTTAGTTGCAATAAATTTCCGCATTCTTTTTTCATAGTTTACTTTAGACATTATCGTTTTCACGTTTTCCATATATTTCAATAGATAGTAGTCAGTCGAAACAAGTCTGAAAAAAAGTAAACTGAAAAATTAAATTTAA
This sequence comes from Eumeta japonica, assembly GCA_005406025.1. NCBI lineage: Eukaryota > Metazoa > Arthropoda > Insecta > Lepidoptera > Psychidae > Eumeta > Eumeta japonica. The sequence goes on from BGZK01002824.1 coordinate 3,147, forward strand.
CGCAGTGTCGGAATAATCGTGAATTTGTTGTATTTTGTTCTGTAGAATTATTCGAAAGTGGCTTCACAATTTCAGTATAATTAAAATTTGTAAAGACTAGCTCCGACTACAACAACGGACGACGAACATAGCACGTTTTATAAGAATTTGAAGAAATTGCAATATTGAATGTGTCATGAATTACTATATTTATACTTATCGTTGATTAAATATCGCTAGCGTGATTATTGCGTAGGTTTAATCACGGTCAGGTTTACGACCGAAATTAAAAAAAACGTGAGAACTAAATTGGCTATTCTATCTTATTAACATTATAAACATGGAAGTTTGTGAGAATGGGTGGATATTTGTTACGCTTTCGCGTAAAACGTGTTAAACGGATTTTGATGAAACTGCAGTAATGTAACATATATCAGAATGACACAAGGGTTATAAAATTTATAAAGGTATTAGTTCTTTCCCGCGGGTTTTAGTCCCGTAAATATATAATGTTTTTTTTTCATACCGTCAATTATTGGCAATAGCAATGTTCAAGGGAGAATTAGGATCATGCAATTGGAATGGTTTGGTTAAATTGGACCGGAACCAGATCGAGAGCGCGTTCAGAATAGAAATCATGATTGACAGTGTGACCATGATTTCTATTCTGGTACAAGTAATAATGAAACTCATTCTATGTCCATGTGGGCGAAGTCGAAGCGAAATCTAGGTTTATAGTATTAGTACGGTCTTAGGAGAATTTGTTGTTTTGTCTGGGAATTATCAATACTGTTGTCCATTGCACATTTGATTAGTACATCAGTAAGTTATGAACTTTTTCATAGACGGGTTCTTGGAATGTTTATTACAATTGCAATACAAAAACGGATGAACGGTTTCCCGATAAATGGTGGCAATGTGAGTTTCTGAAATATTTAAGTATCGCTCCGCCGATGTTTGTGAACCGAATACCACTAATCCCTCACTTATTTTCCGCGCCAAGTCTCAGCCGTAGAATTCTGGCACGACGCTGGCCGGGTTACGTTCTATCGATTTGTCGCCTGAAACTTTCGCTGGATTCGCCGAATTCGTAATACTTTTCAGTTATACGTGTCTAATGTAATGTCACAATACAAAGCTTTAAAATGCTCCGGGAAAGTGAGCGAGTGGAATCCCGATTTCGTGACGACCAAAGAGAAAAAAAAAAGAAAAAGGAAAACAACTCGAAAATTCCTAAAACGTATGCCGGCATCGAGAAAGTTATCCGACATCAAACGGCGGGACTCGCCCGGGAAACCATTTTTCTTTATGTATGAAGTATTGAAAAATAGCCCCCGATCGCCGGTGGTGGGCAGGGAAGGAAGTCGGTTTCGGTATTCAACGGAGTTCGCGTCTGAAATTTATCTCGGCCCCGGCGACCCGGGAAATTGTCGTCTTAACTTCGGTGGGACCATCTATTTGCGTTTAGCCCCGATACTGGGCCTTGTCTTATATTATGCAAACGAGCGGGCCGCCGGCGGCGCCCGGGATTTTCGCCCGAGAGGCCGGCGCAGGCGGCCGGCGCGCGCCCTCTCGATCGCGGAAGGGAAGGCTCTCTTACTGCATTCGATTTTGTTACGACTCCTCCGTATAGCGCGAAGGGTTGCTCTAGTTGGCCGATAGAATAGCTCGCGAATCGAATGTTTATACGCTGTAAATTGCTTTTTTTTTCTTTACGAGCTTCGTCTATAACTATCTTAAGGGCATGAAGCGGTTGTATTGCTAGTTTATTATTCTCGAGTGTGTTTATTGTTTTGTAAGCAAAAAAAAATAGAATTCTTAAGTTTCAAATAGTCTTCAAATACGTTTTACTTATTTTTCTCTAAAGCCTATTTATATAAAAGGGCTCGAAGAAAATGTTTTCCTATTTCGCTAGACACATTTGTTTAACTTTTGGTAATCAACTGAAAGTTTTACAGGAAGCTTCACAAGTTATATTAGTTTTGCTATTGTCATATTTGTGTTGGAAAAATGTAGAAAATCGGGCAAAAGTATTTTTTTATATGGTACTCAAAAGGTTTCAACAGGAACCTATTACTAAGCATACGCCGTTTGTCCGTTTGTTCTTACACGTCTTCTATCAAGAATTGTATATTTTTCTGAACCGTGATAAGTAGCCGGTCCAAATTTTCACAGAATATTTAATAGAATAATAAATAGTGTAAAATCTTTAAAATAAAAAGATTTAATATGACGCTTTATTAGAAGTGGGTTTTATTTAAATTTGTTTTATATTTTTACTTTATCAAAAAATTGCCGATACCTACACGTACCAAACTCGATGTCATTACAGTACAAATCCTGAAGAGAAATAATGAGAATTTCCAAGTGTAAGTCGCGATCGCGTTAAGGATTCCGAACTAAATGAAAGAAAATACGGGAAAACGGAACCCTATGTACACGAAATTAATTGGCACTTGGCCGGATTTTTAAATACGCCCAAAATAGCCTTGTATTACATTAATGTCAATATAATGGCCGATCTGAATTGAAAGCTATACGAGCGACTACATAACATGCACTTTCACATAAAACATTTTATGTGGTCCGAATAGAGTTGTCAGCCTGTCGCTTTTCAAATCGGAAGACAACGAGTGCGGTTTTTGACTATAGATTATGCGTAATTTAAGTCAAATCAAAGCACTCCTATACGTCTCGAGGGACATTGGTTTCGGTCATTGACCAAGCTCCAGTTCGCACTGGACTAACGTGGCGACGGCGGGTCGGAGGGCTTGGGAAGGCGTGAGGTGACCCCCGCCAAATTTAAAATGCGATTGTGGAAGGGTGTGCTCCCGTTATTGGGATGACAAGACCCGACGCCTTCGTATATCGGAAAGTTCATGAACGAAAGTATAGAATTGGGGTCGGTACGTCCGCCCGCCTATTACGGGATCGGGATGCGGATTTCAATCCCGATCTCGTAAGAGGCGGTGCTATACCTCGGCCGTACGACCGAAGGCGGCTACTTTGTTCTTAAGAGAGACGCCTGGTTTACATTTGTAAATTATATATTATACATTACACATTATACGTTACACGTTACAAGTTACACATCACATGTTACACATTACGCATTATAAATTATACATCATGCGTTATATAGTACAAAGTACAGGTTTCTCGGTGATTGTGTTGCCGACCCGAGCTTTTGTGGCTGTGAATTCGTGACAGGTCCTTGTAATTCGATGGAGATCATTTAATGTATTGGAAATGATTTTCCAGGCGGATGTAAAGTATGTAGAAGTGAATAATAATAAGGATCCAGCAGTAAATTGGTCATAGGAAGTGACCATATTTAGTTCAAGTCCGTATTACTTATTACAGTTGTTTATTTTCGACCGATCCGGTCGATTCGATTTCTCTGTGTTCACCTTTTACGAGATGACAAAGAAAAAAAGGTGTGTATGCGATTCACACACGATAGAAGTGAAACTTTAGTAAATCGACAAAAGAATGAGATGAATATATGTAACAAGGGTAGGATAAATACAAAGTTTATTTTTTTTTAAATGAAAGTATTTTGATTAATTTTAAAAGATATTTTATATTTTATTTAACATATGTTATTTGATTTTAATTTTATTTTTATTTTTTTTGCGTCGATGTTGACGACACATTTCGGCATTAGTTTTCGGCATCTTATAAAATTATTATTTAGCACAACAAGATTTAAAAATACTCAGAAACACTGTTAAATAATAACACACCACGCTGACTTTTTACTAAAAAGCTGTAATACGCAGCCGCATACAGTGTACAGTTGTATTAGCTCACGTACTTTTCACATACATATACTAAGACACGTTAAATGCTCAAATACAAGCAAGTATTAAACAGTGTGCAATATACATACACACCGACATTGGCTCTCTCACTCTGTCCTACACATTTTTGTATTTGTGTCTCTTACCTGTCATTTTTTCCGTTGCATCCGGTTTGAAATCACAACGATTCTATAGAAGTTGCACTTCAAAAATACTTCAAAAAAATATTTGAATAAGATATCAGCTAACATTATATATCAGTTGAAAATTGCAAATGAATTCAGAATGGCAGCCCATTTTTTAAATGACACATTATTAAAAAGATCCATAAATGTATACATTATATCTAAAGATCCATATATATATATATATATGTAGCTTGTATTAAGATTAATAACGTACATTATAAGATGGAAACGGTAAGTATGAACTTGATTTACGACATATCGACATATACCTTTGAACGGCAGTGTTATCAGTTTATTCTTACTTAAACAAGTAGATTGAATTTGATACTTTTAAATATATGTAAAGAAAATATGTAAACTATAGCAATAATTCGGCTCACTTGACAGATCTCCAAGTAAACTTTATGAGTAAACTCTACTTATGACACAAAAATATTAGTTGGTTTTACGAAATTTATTCCAACTTTACCCAACTTATTCCAATGATATATAAAATAAAATTATTTTTCTATCACTGGCGCCTTTTAATTAGTATTTTTCCCTTGAAATTTAAGGGCCTTTGTACTGTACAACAAACCTATAACTAATGAAAGTAATGAATAAATTTATTGATATGCTCACTTAAGTGTTTGTTGGTTTTTAGGGTTCCGAACAAAATGGCAAAAACGGAACCTTTATGGATTCGCCATGTTCGTCTGTCCGGCCGTACATCACAGGCATTTTCCTCAAAAAACTACAAGGTGCATATTGATGAAATTAAGGTGTAGGTGTTTTGTATAACCCGCTATTTACTTTGGTATTTAAATAAAAAATAAAAACATTTCTAAGGGGGCACTTCATACATATAACAAAAGCTGAAATTTTTTTTCAGCAAACATCAACGTATGGCACATATTTCGACAGTCTTTTTTAAAAAAATAAAGTTTTTTAGCAACTCTTTGATTAAGTGAATGTTTTTCGAAATAATCGCTCCGAAATATGATAATATAGTGTTTCCTCCCCTCTCTATTTTTTAAACCATGAGTTTGAAAAATGTGAAAAAACTACATAGATCAATAAATACTTTCAACGAAAATTATTTCGAAGATCTTCGAATATACCGTTTTTGAGTTATTGCCGAAAAACTGCGCTTCTCAACAAAGGACGTAAGCGCTATGAACATAGGCTCTTTTGCTAGTACAGTATTACTCCTAAGCTAGAGTATGGTAGTTACGTTACTTTAGGAGTAATAGTCGACATACCTACTTGTTCTTCTAGTTATAGGCGACTAAAGTGCTCATACCTGTTATGTGTGGGAAACATGAAAAAAGTGTAACAACGTAATGTTTCTCATCTGTAGAGCATTTTATTTGTAGTAACGACTTCGGAACCCTATATTAATCATGGCCCGACATGCTCTTGGCCGTTTTTTATTATCCGCGCGCTCATAGTCGCCTCCACTTTGCAACGCCTTATTAGATATTTCTCGATTTGAATATTAATTCGCATTTTCATGAGAAAGACGAACTTCCACTTGAACTTTTAATGACTTCGAAAAAAAATATATAACAACTTTCTGAAGCTGTAATTTTTCAGTTGAATATTGTTAATACCACTTTCTACTTAGCCAGGAAGTTCGACTGCGCCCGAACGAGGCGGCTCCGTTTTTGAAATACGTTTCTGAGTATTTGAATTTTAAGGGTTTTTTTTTATTGCTGCATCGAGTTGGAAATTGTAGTAAGTTCCCTTTAATGGGAAAGGGAGAAAATTGTATTACCATAATGATCATGAAAGATTTTGATGCAACAAAAAAAGACGTACAAAGAAAATAAAGGGACCAGGTAGCACAAATGCTGTGTATAATTTGTCTTATATATCGCAGTTATTTAAAGGGTATATATAGCCGCAATTTATAAGAGGTACAAGCGAAAAATATGGGTAATTAGCTATTTCATTACAAGCTTGATAAAATTGTTGTGCAAGCACTTAAACTGCGTCTTTAAATTGTTGTGATATAAAAGTGTTTGAAATAAACTAAGTCGATGTTCTTATGTTTATGCTAAAAAGTAACCGTGAAGCAGCTTTTTACAAGGGTACTAATCTGTTGTTAGCTTTATGAATATATAGTAATTTGTTTTTATATTGCTTAAAATACATGTAACAGTGGCAATAATTACAGCTATTCGGTTAATAGAAGTACCGTATAAAATCATATTAATTTACAATTCATTGACTTATATCGGTATAAATAGTTACTTCCCAATAAAGTGCCGATCAAAAGTTTCGTCATTTTTTAAATAAAAGAAAATATCTTTAGATACCTAAACTAAATCACTTAATTTATCAAAATTAAGTGATTTAGTCAGTTTCTTTTTTGCACTACTTTATCCTAGAAAAAGTGCTAAATTGTTGACTAATGCAATATTGTTGCATGTTATTGTATCAAATGTACTGAAATAAGATTTTCCTGTACAGTATAAAGATAAATACACCCATAAACAAATACACATATCCAAATCTATACCGAAACTAACGCACGCACGAATGTACTTATACGCATGTACGTACACACGCATGCACGCACGCACCTACACACACATGCACGCACACCTGACTACCGCTCTAAGAAACACCATAAATTATAAAATCTTATACATTATAAAATATGTCTGATATAATCTATAATCTATCTTAAAATTCTGGCATGTCACGCAAAGTACTGAACTAAGGCACAACCCCAATTTCAAGGAGATGACAGACAGATGCATACCTGGACCGTGAAACTAGAGAATTGTCGCCTCCTGTCGCGGTCCCGATGAGTTTGCGTTCCTGCTCAAACACTCCCAAAATAATCCCGAATGTTTCCGGACAATTAGTCGCCGAGAAGGGTCTCGCGGACGAATAGAAGCGTCCAAAATGCGCCAGCTATCCCTTTTAAATGCTACGCCCGCTCTTATTTCCCCGAAACACTTGTCAGATATTATATTAGATATGTTTGTTTTTCAACTTTTTGTTTCGTTTCGTCTCATATATTCTATTGCTTATTAGTGTTACCATCGAGTAACAAGTGTTTTTGACTTCATTTATATCTATAGTTTTGTATCCAAGTACGCACTCGTTCCTTTTTGTGTTCGTCCTACTTTCGATCAACTATTACCGTGTAAACGTCATTGAAATCAATTTTGCGATTCTTAAAACTTTATGATATTTCTCTAATCCTGATGATTTGATAATGGTATTATTTCTTTTCGATATTCGATTTCAACTGGCTGAATTGTATTTCTTTATACGCATTCTTAACGACAAGCAGATGAATATTTAAACGAAACCCGTCACATAAGCTTCGGGGCTTTAACAATTTTAAAAGGAACAAAAGGAGGGCTCGTCGGCGCGCGTGTGGTAGGTCGGCTCGGCTGCGCGTCCGCTCCCATTCGAGACAATCCCGTATTAGGGATCCATTTTTCATAAGAGTAAACCGAAGAAGGCGAAACATTATATATACATAAAGAAAATTGTATGTAAAAATATTTTAATAGTAGCTTTTTACTGGAAAGTGCATTGAAACGAATATGATTGGAAAAAAATAGTGCGTGGAGCCCCTCCACGCGGAAAAAGTGAAACTTCGTAATGTGGAAATGAAAATAGGAAGGGGTAGAAATTAATTTTTAGTGAACTCATATTGTTTATTTTCAATCTCGCTCTGTCTCTTTCTATTCCCCCTCCCTAGGAGCGTTGAACGTTTAACGCAACAGTGCTTTCATACCTCCTCCTTGGTAGCGTTAAACGTTTAACGCAACCTTGTTGGAAGTCGCAATAGAAGTTTCACTTCAACACAGAAGACCTTAATTTTATAACATGGGTATGTTTGATACGTATCGAAGTTTGTTTAAAAAAATTAAAAACGTTAAAGCTTTTTCCGGCTTTCATTCGATCGAGACAGAAAATCTGTAACGATATTTATTATACATGAAACTGGTGAATATCTATTTTTTTTTAAATATTTGTAATGAAAGGTTTTAAAAAGATATTCAACTTTCAATTTATTCTGTTCTGTTTAGAATAAATTGAAAGTTGAATGTTACACGTTCAGTGTTAGTTACTGCTTCGCATTGTCCGATCAATGTAACGTAACGTTTGGCGACGTTGAGGAATTCCGACAATGTAACTGCTCTGTTTAGATGGAATGCCGAATTAAGGCCACGATGCTAATGTCAAACACGCGTTTCTCGCTTTGACAATGATCCGTAGGTAATTTCTGGCTGCGGCGCCGGATTGATACCGAGGCATTGAAGTGCGTGTAAAGATTGAACTGAACGAGTCAGAATACTTCTACCGTTCGCCGTTTAGAAGTTTCAATGTATGGGGCTTCCCCAATGCGATATCGTCAATCATATTGTTCGTGTCGCCTTCGATTGTATTATACATAAACAAAATTTCATGGAAATGGGACGAAACTGATATACGTAGTTATTAAGTAAATATGATACTTTTTACATATTTATTTAATTTATTAAATTATTTAACACAATTATCCATCTTTCTGTCATGGCAGAATAAGGTCGTACATACATTAAATATTTGCATGTGCATAATAATAACTTTTATTTATTTAAAATGTTGATATTCAAAATGGTGGATGGCTCGTGTCGTTCAAATGAGTGCTTAATATACCCTAGTCTAAAAATAAAGACACATTAAGACCTCAATATCTTCAGTTAGGTTTTCGAGGATTAGCTTGAGATGTAAAGATTGGATTCAACATTGAAAGTAATTTCAGTTTGTACTTCAAAATCCTATTTACTAGACTATTTACTATAAAACTAGAATTTGTTTTTTGACACTTAATATATTAATTGAACGGTAACACAACATATCGTACATATATTCACGTAGAGATCGGAAGTGCTTCATTCAATTATTTAAAAAGCTTTCAGTTATTTAAATTGTTTTTATGTGATTAGATTTTTGAAATTCATTCAAACAGGATACTACAAAACAACCACACTAATGACTTGCAAGAAAATAATTGGAAATAAACCTTAATATCTTAATTTTGTATTCACTCTATAAATTAACACCCGTATATATCACACGTTATTATTTTGTCTTTGTGTATGTCAATTTGTTAGTTGTGAATCGATATTCATATTCATAATTTATGTTTCACAATCAGTCACTCGCACATTTATCTACACCATCGTCGTTATTAAATCAATATATAATCTGAAACGTAGTTTCGAAGTAAAATCTTAAAAAACATTAAATTTAAATTCATTTAATTACAAACAAATTTGCGACAGCTGCAGTCATATTAATTAAACTGGCAAATGACACAAAGCCACTTTTAAAATGAAATTTGCCTTCCAAGTCCCCCTATTGATGATTGTTCGGGCTAAAACCCCCTAAATTGTATTAGACAACTTAAATACTGGCACGAAAATAGTAATAAAAATAATAATATATGATTAAGATGACATGATTTGCAGTGTAGAATTTAACGTACATTAGCTGTAAAAAGGTCCGTCACATCTAAGAATGAAAAGTATGAGTTCTTAAGGGACTTCGGCCAATTTTAATTATAATGTCAGCATAAATCACTCGTGTAACGGCTCCGTTATACCTTCATTAATTAATATTAACCGAAGGGAAGTAATTGCTTACCGATACGAGTATATACAATCAAGCCGTTAATAAACTACTAGATTATTACTGTGTATATATATGCATCTTTATTGTTTTTTATAAATAGATTTAAATATAGATACATTTTATACATATCGCTTCTAGCAACACTGGATGATATTACAAACGATAAGTTAAAACGATTCCCGAATCCATGTCGATCGACATAACAAAAATCGTTCGGGCGGCGATAAAAGCTGACTATCCAAATAAATATCCCGATTAGAATTCAGGGTTCGCGTATATAAAAAAAAAACAAATCCGTCACCCGACATCACCAAGCATCCGCGAAGCAATTCCACACAAATTATATTCCCTAGTAGAGCCGCGTTCCGTTGCCCGCGTTATTTATAATTGAAATCCATAATTTATGGCTGTGTTCCTAGATTCTTGGCGCGTTCTGGATTGTAATGCGGGATGGTCTTGCATATTTCAGCTGTTGTTGTGTTACCTATGTTGATAGTTTGTATCGGATAGCGAATTAAATTTATTTTGATATTTATGAAGTGTTCTGTGCATTTCGTATTACCTAAAATCAGTTTGTGTTAAGTCCGTTTATGAATTGATCTTTAAATATAAGTTTTATGAGTGACAGATTTGTTACGATTTGAGGAATTGAGATTTTTTTTTATGTGTAACGTATTTGATATATTTTTTTCAATCTGTTTTGCATAGATATAGTTTAATATGTATCATGATATTTTTATAATGAATACTCAACGATTTTTAATGTTGTCAACAGTTTTTGAATAAGGTGAAAACGGGTTCACATTTCGCATTCAAAGGACACTTCATTAGTTAAATTCCTACAATCCTTAAATAAACAGGTAGGTATAGTAATATTTTTGCAACTGGTCACTATGACGCGTGATTTCCTACTAACGCCATATTTTCCGCTTGTCGAATCAAAATAGGGCCCACCTTAAATAATTAGTTACAACCCATAAATATATAACTTGATCTTTTGAGGGTAAAATATTAAAATGAAACGAAATACGCGTACACCGTACAATGAAAAACAGACATTATGAAGATAGTCCTCAAAGTTGCTTTTGGGGCGAATTCAGAAAAAAGATTAATTGGTTACTTTTGCTGTGGCTAAGGCTACATCGTAGCAAAAACGATGTAGCCTTATTTTATTCTATTTTACAATTAAGTGATTTAATGTGGAACTTTTTAGAAGAAAATTACCATTTAGGATTTAGTAAACACACATACATACTTGTCTCTAAATGTAATACAACATCAACTCACGTAAGAGAGAACCACGAATTGTAAAGTCGCCGCACGCTTGGCCGGTTTTTTCCGTAGTTTCATCGATTCCGAATCCGGCCAGCCTCGCGTTCGTCTTTTTTCGTCGGTGCGTCCGGCCCATTAGATCTTAATCTCGTTTGAGCATATTTCAAATGGGATACAACCTTTGAATACATGTTTTGATCTGTTAATTTGTGTACGATTACCGGCGTTTTGGACAATCAAATCGAAGAATCTTTTTTTGTATTCATTTTCTTAGGAAACTCACTCACATTTATTAGATATGTTATTACTTTAAAGGAGAAATTCTTGAATGTATATTAATTTATAAATTTGGTGTCGCGGAAACGACACTGAAGGTTTTGATAACACTTTGTGCTTCTTCAAAATTTTGCTTTTTAAGTTTACAAATGCCTTCCCTGAAAAAACGAGAAAATAAAATATGTAAGAGAATTTTGAAATTACTTACTATTTATTATATTATGTATCTAAATATTTATTGTTGGAAATAAACATAAGCAATTTGTCCCGTGTGAAGTTATCATATTCCCACGTCAAACTCCATATACACCAAGCAAAGATCGGGTGTCCGGTTATATTGAATACGGTATATTTTAACTTATAAATTGTTAATACAATATTTGATTACTTTGGATAACACAAACTTACCAGAAAGTTATCACGAAAGTGTCTCGTATTCCTGGGAAAACTTATAATATTTACAGATTAGATATTTATATAGAAAGGTTTCTACCGAATTTCGCAGTAAATGTTCGTCTTTTGTGTAAGTAATAATTGTTATTCGATTAAGGTAGCTATTGCCTTAAATTGAAGCGATACCCATCTTAATAATCGTTAAGGCTGTTTAAACGATTATCGAGAGGGTGAAAGAGGGAGTTCTATTCGTTGTTAGCTTGGACTCAAATTACGTAATAGCAATGAAGCACTGATAGGGAAAAAAAACGGATATCTAATATGTATTGAATTGAAATGTTGTATTAGCGTTAGACAAGCGAAAAACTATAGTTGGAAACGAATGCAATTTACGTAAATGCTTATATAAGGGATTGTTATATTTAGTGTTTACTGGATCCCCTTTTCTCGACCGGTGATGAAAACTCATAATTAAAACATCCACCGCGATCTCTTGTCGGCTTGAAGTGATAAAATTTTTACACAGTGGATTGGAATTCTATGCAATAATCGATAATTTTTTGATGAATCAGCGAACTTCGCATCAAGCAAATTGTGGTACGGATCGTTTATTCATCCTGTACATATAACAATGTTACGGATGAAAAGAAACAGGTCTTGACATATATACATGCATTTGTATGACCATAGACATGAATACGATTTTTTTTTACAGTTCAGCAAACTAAACGCTGTGTTTTAACAGTCAGACGTCATAATAATACGGAACACGGAGCGTTCAAAATGGTTAATGAGCACTCGCCGGAGAGAAAGCGAGTCGTCAAACGAGTGATTAACGTGTGCAAGGTAAACGGACTTCAACTCCGTTCAAGGTTCGATGCTCACAAGGACGCCGGCTCCGCGCGTTGGAGGCTGATAACCTTGGAGGTTTTTTACGGAGGTTCTCAGGCCTATTGCATGTGACCCCTGTAGTTACATCCATCCCTCTGTAGGTGGCTGTCGTTGATGTATAGAACTATCATCGGGTCTGACTGTATGTTTAGAATTTCAATGGATTCCAATGAATCATTTTAACAATGCTTAAATTACTATCGATAACGTGAAATGCATTTAATTATCCAGAAATATGGCGAAAATAAGTTATTTTTTTGGCGTACATTAATTATTTGTTCCCCTTTGTGTGCCAAACGAAAAAAGTTTCATTAATTGCTTTTAACTAAAGAAAAAGAACTTCTTACAAATTGTGATTAAAACCAGAATTACCTCCCCAATTTAACATTAATTATTTACAGAAGTTTTCAAGAAAGTTGTTTCAAGAAAAGTAGAACTTAATGGATCTTTTTGGTTAAGTTATAGATATTCTCACTTTCGATTCTGTAATTAACTTGTTGTGTGCAAAGAACAACCCAGTAATAATTTGAAACCATTTATTTGAAATACCGTATTTGAAAATTTATCGAAACTTTAAATATTGAACAAATTTCCAAATTTTCATCTTATTTTAAAATGACACAGAATATTATCGTAATATGTGTGTATAAATGTCATGTTATTATGGACGCTTTGATGAACGTGGTGTATAACGGGATGGTTGAGATCATACAATGATTTCAATTCGTTGTTATGACTATTTGAATCAAGTGGACAGTAAATTATAGTCAAGACATTCCTGAGAGTCTTAGTAATTTTAGTGCCTAAATAGGACCGAATGGTTCAGCCAAATTGACTAATGGACCCACCACAGACCGATTTGTCTTCATTTTTGAATTGACTTATGTGTCGCTGTAAGGAATTAAAGAAGTTCATATACTGTAAAATGTAATATCAACAAAGCAAGAATTTCAGGGATAAATGGCGATTTTTGACGTGACAACGTCTTAAATTAGGTTGCGGCTGGGAGTCACTTTGAAAAAGTGTAACGCTCGGTAACGTAACGATGAGTCACCGAACGAGAGAGAGGCCCGCCGAATGCCTTGCGTCTCTCTCCCACTCAACTATGATCGGTCTGCCGCGCGCGCAGCACTAGAGAATTAGTGCATAGCTTGCAAATGTATTGCAAGTTATTGTATGTATATTTGTATATAAATACGTATGTATGTGTAAAGGTAAAAATAAAATTTTGTTAATATGAAATTCAGTGCGAGATTCTTTGTATAAATTAATGTTTTAAATATAATTCTTTGTATAAATAAATGTTTTAAATTGTTACTATTATTTCATCCTTCTTCCTACTATACGAATGAATATTCACATTAAAATGATTTTACCATTCAAAGTCGTTGTCACGTAAAACTTTCGCCCGTATACCGACTTTACAGGCAACCAAATTTTTTTTCAATTGACAGCTAGTTAGATTAACCAATAGCTAATGTAAATTTTCGGAGATACAATATATATATATAAAAGGCTAAGACGTCTTAAGATTGTTTCCCATTTTGCGAATCAGGCAAAATGTGGTTTTACATGTGCGTGACACTGCTCTATATTGACGTTCTGTTAGATAGATATATCTATGTACAATTTGCATTTTGACATTTTTTTAATTCGATTGTTTTTAAGATTATTTGCATGGTCGTAAAAATAGGCGAATGGAATATTACTATAAGAAACGATTGACGCCTCTTCCAATGAGTCAGCTTGTAATAATGCTTATTGTAACTAACATCTAAGTAAGTCTACATATCGATTGTCATCACGCTGTCAATTTCGCTAAGATAAAAACTGTTGTCGTTGTATCCAATATTTTCTTATTCCTTTTCATGAATTCAATTTAATCAACCAGCGATAGCCGTCCAACATTCTATTGTAATAATTGTATTTCATTAAATCCAGAGAGTTGAATACAATTGTTTACTTGGCCGTCGTTCGTTCACCTACTCCGTATACGCGCGTTACTTTCCGCCATGCATTGTTTCGGCGGTTGCTTAGCAATGGCAATGCCCTGTGCGCCCATTCTTTTACGTCTATGGTTATTTGATAGACAATGTCACTTGAAATAATTGGCCGAAAGCGAATATGACTCTCGCGGAGTGGATTTGACACCTAAATCATTTTTTTTTTGACAGATTCCGTCTCCCCTTTAGTCATTGAATAATGAAATTGAGAGACGGATGTGGGTGGCCTAATTGTCTAGGATCTGACATTAGAAAATTTATCTCTAGTCTTTTAATTGTAAGTAATAATTCGTGAGGTCGTATTTAAATACAAAGAAATTAACAATGTAATAGTTGCCAAAAAAAATCGTGCAGTCAGCAAACAGTGAGATTAGTAGGAATTTATCAGTTTGTCAGTTGTTCGGAAGGCGACTGAGCGAAGTCAGATGGATGGATCGTAAAGTGTTCTATAGTTGCATTACAGTAATGCCTTTTGCAGTATAGATTTCTAAAACATGCTGAACTAATTTCGGCACTAAAATAATAAAGTTAATACCTAGTTTTTCTGCTTCGGTAACTTCTGAAGTACGGAAGTCAAACTGATAAAGGTCACAGAGATAGTTTTACTTTGAATACAAATAATCGAGCCTATAGTCGAGCTTATAGTCTTATACCATGTAGAAAAGTATTAATTATTAATGTACAATATCTGATAAATAAATGAGAGTGAACGAAGATTATCTAAATTTAAATATGATTTCACCTTTTTGCTGATGTAGTGTATAAAATAACCCTATTTCTTGGGCTATGCCGCAATCGGGTAAAAAGTGATTACATTTTTCGTGACGGCTGACAAATAAAAATATTAGCAATGTCGATCCTATTTGTCGAAAGCGCGACCTTTGGACCTATCGATAGGCTTATACAAATACGTTTATAACGCTTTCTTTTCCCATCTTTCGCTTTAGGTAGCGCTCGCGACACAATGAACGTTAAGCGCAATCCTTAATTTCGCCCAAATAATTACGACAGCGCTTTGTAAGCGTTCTTGTACGCGAAGCAAAGGAATTAATTAGCCGGCGCCGCGGTAGCTGTCGGGGACACGTGTTATTATAGCGCGTACCCGGCCGCGCCGCACGCCCGCGCCCGGGACAAACAGCTCTGTGCGTTACGCCATACCTTTCGGCTTTTCCGTGTCCCACGCCGTCCGAATTACAATATTCGGTGGTCCGATGGCTCGAACAATTTCATTGACTTAAATAAGGCTGTATTTTTTTACAGATAAACGTGATAAACGTTTGCTTAAATTTTATTTTTGTTACATTTTTTTTTTGTCCGTGTAATAGCATGAGGTATTAGTCGATATCTGTTACGTTCATACAGTTTAATGCTGTTATTGATCGTGATGTGATGTTTATAAATATTATTTATATGTATATGACTATCGCGATGTGTTTGCATTGTTACCTGATCTCATGCATCACTAAATGAAAAAATCAACAAACAAATAAATTATGCGATTGTTTTTAAATGGACCTATACGTCAAACTGTGTACCTTTAATTCGTCATTATAAAATTGTTGAATGGATAGTTCTAGAATAATGATAAAATAATTTTATAAGATTTAAAAGAATACTTTTGCACGGGCTAGTTGATAATGTCTTACTAAAAGTAATATTTCTAGGAATATGTAGCAAGTACGTGGGTGACACTAAAAATTTGTGGAGTCTCATTGATAAGGTATTTATGACATATTTATTTATTTTTCCAAGTATGTTCCCTCAATATTTACACACTTTTGCATTCTTTGGAAACACTGTAAAAAGAATTTGACCCAATCTTCCTTAGGGATACTTTCAAAGGCCTCTTCGACCAAATGTAAAGCTACCGAACCTTCAAATGAACATGTGATATCTTTTGCACTCGGCTCATACTAATATAGTACGAATTATTATCTTCAATTAGTTGAGGTACAGTATCAAAATCGGTAACTGCTACAATTAGTCGGCCGACCTTCACGTTAATCGTCTACGAAATGATCGCGTCCAGGTCTGAATTCACTGTACCGATAATACAGAGATACGAAAACGAGGTTCATCACCAAATGCCAATTGAAGTCTCCGGCAACTTTTCCGTAGAATCGACGCCGGCGAAAATTGTAAATAATATTCTCCATGACCTAAATTTATTTAATGACGACACGAATGTTACAAACAAAAAAACCAAAAAAAATACATTGGCCCCTCAATGATCCATTATATCGATTACGCCGAAGAAAACTAACTGCGGGAGCTAAGTTGAAGAAATATTATAAAAATAAACACAGTCCTTAGAATAAGGATGTTAAAGTGAGTGCTTTAAAGTGAGACTTTGGACGAAAATTTTAATATACATTGGATTCCTTATTTATTTTATCTCCATTCGATAACTTCAAAACATACTCACCTAATAAGGCATTGTATTGATTTCGATTATAGTTAATATAATATATCAATTTTCTATTTCAAACAATGTGCTCATTATTTACAATTATATTGTTCTGAATTCCATCCTTTCACGAATACTGAACATCGTCAAGAATAAGGCAGACGGATACATATACATCGAGAGGAATTAGTTATTTACAATTTTGATAAGAAACACAAAGTAGTGCCACAGGCTTTCGCCTTTTCATAACTCAGAATTCAGAACCGATTATAGTGGAAATTCACAAAAATATACGTCGCGTACAAAAAATAATCTGGGGCCTCACTTAATGAAACGTCACAAAAATAATGATAGGGCGCGTTGTATAAGACGTATCCCATATTCGTAACATAATTGCTTTTCTGTCCTGTGTCAACACCGTAAGGGACGGTATATCGTACAATCCTCGTTTTCGATGTCTGTTGCTGAAGTAAATATTACCGAATCAAATATGCCCGCCGCCGTTTTATTTATTACCGTTCTCGTCTGTTTGCTGTCCCATCTGAGAGTCTATAATGTACCTGTTTCAAGTATCGATAGCGAAAGGTCGCCTATGTAATTCGCATGCTCAAAATTGTGGTGAAGCCGTGTCATGTGGTTAACTTCGCTGCAGCTTGAAGACCAGCTGGCTCGAACGATGATATACCACACTCCCACACAATGCGGACGTGAAGTAGCAGCTTTCATTGTTGGGTTTTATCCGGCGATTAAGAGCTCCAGTGGCTCACTGCCCGCTCCGCCGGCCTATTGCTCCCTGCATCAGATATTATATTTATATCTTAGAAGTCGACAACGCGCTAGTGACTTTTCTGGGTTTGCGAGTGTTCAGGGGGGACGGTGACTACCTATTTTCTGATAGTTCGCATGGTCGTTTGTCTTTCAAAAATGTTGAAAAAAAATTAGCACAAGGTGAAAATTGTTGTTGCACTTTTCCCAAATTCAGTTCACAGTACTACACCCTTTTTCGTTGATGCTTACTAACAGCCTGAAGCTTCGTGAATTGCTTCGTGTTTTCAAAATTGTCGCGCAGATAAATTATTTGACCTTTTATTTATATTTTACGAAAAGTTGATAAGAAACCATCGTCCTACAAAATGGATGGTTTGATCGAAGCGTTTTCCATCCTCAACATATCCCAACAACGTGGTCATAAAAATGTATCACTGACCAGTTGCTTTTTAAGTGTTGCCGAGTAAAGTACGTTAAACGGGCACATTGTCCTATAAATTAAGTGATATGATTTCCCAGTTTTACGTTCGGAAATTACCATTTTCATGGTAACATTTCTCGTTACTAAATGGAGGACATTTTAATAATGTAATATTTAAATTGTCACCAATTTAAATACTGGACAAAAGTAATACTTTTGTCGTTGTCGTTTTCGTTCATCGCTAATATTGTTGGCGGTTAGGTAGTTAGTTACTACTGGCTAAGTACTGTACTCGATTTATGAATATATTTTCGAAAGAAAAAAATAAGAAATTACAGCTTTAGAATTTGCGAAGGCTGTATGTAATATTATCCTAAGTTATAAGATGAAATTATATTTTGTTATAAAATACTTTATGTTGTTGTAAATAAATTTAAGGACTGACCATTGAAATTGGCATCCAGTTAGATCTCAATTCTTTTGTCGTTGAAGTTCAACAACCAAGGCATATAATTATCATAATATTGAACTTGGCTCTCATTTCACATTTATATTTTTGATGGGTCAGTTTTCGACGTCAGTCAGTTATAACGAGTTTTCGATTTATGTAAAAATAAAAAAAAAACACATATTTAAAAAAAAAAAAAAATAGTAATGGGCGTAAAATCATGAGTATATACATTTCAACAGCACTAAAAATAAAAATAAACTGTTGTTACGTGTCAGAATAAAAATGGATTGTTGTTATACTTAGCGGGCTCTGTTTATTCCATATCTAGTACGTTCAATGACGTTCCTGTACAAGACTTACCTATATATTAAGTTCGTTGTTAAATAAGTAAACGGTGAAAAAGGTGTTGATTATACAAGTTCCAAATATGTAGAAGGTGAATTATCTATGGGCATAAGTCCAAGCAATTGCTCAATAGGTTCTTTTGTTCTGTAAAATTTTTGGTTGTATATGATATAAAATTAGTAAAGAAATAATACCTTTAAAATTAATAAAGAACTAAAACTAATATTTACAACTGTAAAATATTGTGATTAATTTCAAATGCTTATCTATATAATAATCTATGAAATATTAATATTTTGAATTCGAATTTGAGTGAAGCGACCAACATTTTAATTTGATATAAGCCTACTTTTGATACAAATGTACGTTTCAGTTTTATTAGCTACATTTATTTTTAGTCCAGCGTTTAGTGCAAACCACTACGGTGTGATTAATACTTTATGTAACACATTTTAATTATACGAGTGCACATTTGTGGATGTCTGTTTATAATTATTTTACTTTATTACCCACCTGTATAATTTTAAAAGTCCAATTTTACGTACGCCTTTCAAATAACCTAAAAGATTTACGGCCCGAACTTCTAAACGTTAACCGCCAGAGCTCTCGTTTATGTTATTTCTGGGTAGCGCTAAACCGAGACATTGTTTTAGGTCACGGATGTGCCGATTTCAGCTACAAGGTTTTACGGTCGTCCTGAAACGGTTGTGACTTCAATTCTACTCTTAGATTTAACACCGGGCCGGGCCTAACAACAACCCATTATCAGTTATTATATTTACTATTAAATAAAGCTTCTATTTATTAGTATTTTTATGTTGTCTTTGGATACGAAGTATTATTGATAGGAAAACAGAAATGCGGGTTTGACTTGAAAGATTGAGACTTTGGTATGATTGGTCAAGTATAAAACTTGGGACCGACGTCAAAAGGATCATTACGTACGGTACGAAAAATGAGCCCAAGGTTTTAAGATTTTTCAGTAGAGTTTTTTAGGGCTTTGTTCAATATTTATATTTATTAGAAACGGAGAAAAGACCTTTTTATTGAACGGTTTAAAAGAATCAAAATGTTCGATCAATATGGTGTGCAATAAAAATAGTATTCTTCTCGGAATCCTTACAAAACATTCGTAAAAAACTTTTGAGTGATTCGAGTACTAGGGTTATTATACAAGGGTATAATTATAATTTTGTTATATTCATCCAATAGTGTACCTTTACAACCTATATTATTGAAACTTCGTATGCATATTGCTATCCTGCATATCTTAGAGAGATAATAGCTAATCTGTCTATGAAATGTAAAATATTTCGGAAGGACCCCATAGAACATGGCATCGTCGTCGGATGAGGCAACAAAAATATAGCCTGTAGTTGTTTTACAGCTTCAGAAGTTTTTTTACAAGTCGACAGAGTCGTTCGGAACAAGTTCTCCCTCGCCTTTCGTAACTCTTGAACTTATAAATCTACAATAATAAACAGAAACGGAACTTTACGTCCACTTCGTACAAAAAAATTGGAGCAATCGCTGAGAACATTTTTTTGGTATTCGAAAGAGAAAAAATATTGTTTTCCAAAGTCATAATCATATTCTGTATTATCGGAAAAAAAAACAAAACCAATTACATTCTATAGTTATCTTGAGATAGATTTCTGAGAGGGAAAAATCGGTTGCGACGACTTGATGAAAAAAAAATCCTAAACATTTCAGATATTGAACGGTACGTATATTAATTAAACATAAATGTATAAATAAATAAATTAAAAAGCTGAGATAGCCGATGGGGTTGCCAATGGGGTTTGAACTTAGGTCAAACTAAGTTATGCGCTCCTTACCTCACGACGTGTATTAAACCGTCGGCCTTGAACACTGTCACTTTTCTGCAATGGTCCTTTGCAGCCTCCAATGCGCTCTGAGCTAGCACGAAAGGGTTGGAGGTTAAACCTAAAGGGTTATAATGCACGTATATAATAATATAATCGTAAGAAGGCATGCATGTTTCAGCAATGGGACGATTAAAACCTTAGACGTCACAAATGTGTTTTAGAATTCCATAACTGTAAAAGAGTCTGGTTTTCTAAAATATTAAACGAGTGTCATTTTAAAATTTGTTCTATAATTGATGCAAACAGAGGAATACAGGCTTTCAGTTTGTTCTCATTGAGCCAATTCAATACCCTCTAGCTACACATAATATAAATAGGTATACATGGCTATGAATGGCGGCCGTTAAATCGATGAACGCATCCGTGCAAACATACATGTTCATGCTGTATATGCGTGTGCGAAACTCTCAGATCTGTGCAATTTGTATGCAAAGGTAAACATGCGATAGATGTATGTTAATCTTGTATGATGGACGTATATGTAACTGTTCATAACCGACGTGTTCTATTAACTCCCTTCGATCATCGAAAGCTTAGATTTACAATCAACTAGCTTTTGCCCGCAGCTCCGTCCGTATAGACATAAAATTATGACATTTTTTTTGCACAGGATTTGTGTACAACACGTTCTGTGTGAGCGTCTATATACCGAAAAGAGTAGCAATGCCAAATGTCAAATAAATCGTACCTTTAGTTTCGGAGAGCTCATAAAATGATAATATTTTTTGGGTAGGATTTGAGTAAAATCCGTTCTTAGTTCGTGTCCAAGTCCAGAAAAGAGTAGGTATGCCGAATTTCAAGTCAATCAGACTTATAGTTTCGGAGAGCTCGTGATGAGTCAGTCAGTCAGTCAGTCAGTCAGTGATATTTCGCTTATATATGTAATATAGATAAACAGATTCTAGAAAAGGGACGTACATATTTAACAAATCCAAAATAGTATGTCCATTATGTCTATACACTATTGCAGATGCTCCCGCTACCCTACAATGTAGCCGTGCAAACGCGTTGTTAACAATTTATGGCCGGAAACTAAAACCGAGTTTAGTAGAAGGACTCATTTGCACATTGTATATAGTATATATTTGTATTTGTATACATTACATATAAAACAAATATATGAAATTATTACAGGATATATGTCCGAATATTCTAAAGTATTCTAAAGGTTGCGTGCGCTGGACAATTATTTTTCAATATTTCTGACAGTCAGGCAGTAAATAGTATATATTATTAAAAGTATATATTATTAAAAGTATATATTATTAATAGTATATATTATTTTGGAACATAAGTAGTCAAAAATGTAGGTTTGTTTTATTTGAAAATAGCCGTAAAAAAGTATTCGATAGCATGTACTCACATTAATGTTAAGCATGATCTGCTTTTTTAGGGTTCCATGATACGAAAGGAGAAACGAAACTTTTGCTGGATAACTTTGTTATCCGTCTGTCTTTTTATCTGTCTGTCCATATGTTAAGAGTTTTTTCTCTAAAACAGATATAGAAATATCAAGTTGAAATTAATAGAAAACACTTGGGTCCACGGTCCATTGGAAGTGTATAAAATTCAAGCTTTAAGTCATTGCAAGCAAAAGATTGAACATTTTGTTACATAATTTAATACTAGTAAACGCATTCATCAATACCTTATAAGGCAACTTTCCGTTGATGTATCATCATGAAATATCGCATAAAGCAAGTTCTACAGCACTAGTAAAGACAAAAAATCGAAAATCTTCAATTTGTAGTTATATTACATAATAATCTTTTTTTGTATAATTAAATTAAACAATTAGAGTATCGATCGTGATGATCATTAATTTTGTAAAGGACGTTTGAGACACGAGTTCCATTTGCACATGTTCTTTTTCACATTAAGTATAGCTCTTTTATTAAAATAATTACTTGTCAAATACACAAAAAGTGAGTTTTTTTTTTCATCAATGTAACGGCATTGATGAAAAAGGCTGTAGTGGTGACATAGAAATCTGAATCGCATCAAACCAAATCCGCTCCTTACTCCTGTAAATCGAAATTATGAATAGGTCCACTAAGCCTCTACAGCCACTTAGCCCACTGCAAAATCTCTATCTTTCTAGTTTGAACGGTTCGATCTTTGGCATCAAATATAAACGAGACTGATTACAATAAAATATGAATAACCATATTTAAACATTAAAAAATCAACATAAAAGAAGAGAAATTATCCGTGAAGTTAAATACGAAGTTAATGGAATGCGAGGCATCGCACTTGACGTGTTTTGAAAAACTGTGACGCGTCGGGCTCCCGGTCACGTGACCTCGGCGCGTGCAGACCACTTTACGATGGTCATGGCCAAGCCTTCCATAAGAACCACTTAGGATCTGACATTTGGGTCGTCGTCTAGGGATTTAATCACCCCACTACTGAGGCGCGTCCCTTCCCACAATCTTTCGTATCAAATTGAGAGAGCTTGGACCTTAAAACCCTTACGATGGCTCATTACGGTTGCTGGTGACAACCGTTAATACAATGACAACGGAGCGGAGTGGTTTAGTTTGGCTTAAAGCGACAAGTTATCGGTCAACTGGTTTCGTAATGTCAGTACCGGACCCGGTACCTTTTGGTCGAGAAGGTGACACTTAACCGCTGAGCCGCCGTCGCTAAAATCTAAAAATGAAATTATGAAACGACTTTCATTTGGCCCGATGGCACATCACTTAGTGCTGTATTTTGATGAGAATTTTACGAGACAGTAAATTAAATGGAAGCGGTTGAAAGTTGATGTATTTATTTTTTTTTTTTTTTCAGCCAGTAGGATATAACGATTTTGGTTAGTCTTTTTATTGGGCCACAATATTTCAATGGATTATCATAAAAATGTTTGCAGACTTACCAAAAGATTGTATCATTCATTGTTTGGGATAATAAAAGTAAAAAGTCTTCAAATCGTGACCACTGCGACCACCTAATTGGCTATCTTTTTATCTTTCGACTCGCTTGCCGTGTGTTCGAAGCGTAACCTAGTTTAGTGAGGAATAAAGCGTTTTACCACTTATAATTTCATAATTTAAAAATCAAAATATATGTTTTTAAGCAAGCGGATTCGTTTCATTTACGTAACTCTAACAATTGTTTTGATTATTTAAACTTATTTTCGAATGACCTCCAAATTAAACTTAAAGTACCGGAGAAAGCGACACGACAGCGCAGTTTGATCAGAATAAGTTTTTTTTTTGGGCTAATAACTTTTCTCGTTTTCCCGGCTAAGGCGAATAAATTGTTTACTTTGTTAATGTTCTCGAAATAGGCAACTATTATTAAGAAAAACATTGAATTAACTTTATTTTAGTATATTGTTCAGTGATTTCATTGTAGATGTAGATGAATGTGTTTGTAAGAATCTATTTGAAAAGTTATTTGTTACATTTCATTTTTATTCAACAGTATGCTATAGTTTATATATAAACTATGCATTCAGTGAGAATCTATAATAATCTATTATTCATTTACGTATTCCAGCAAAGCTTTCGAAGTTGCCTACCTTTGAAACTGCAACGCGCATTTATCGTTAGTTCTCCGAAAGGTCGTGCCTAACAGTCACGAGATACGTTTTTGCTAATACGAAGAAGCGGGTATATATAAAAGAGAAAAGAATGTCGGCGTTACTGCTCTGGACGGAGGAAAAAAAAGTACTGTAATTTATACAAAAAAAAAAAACCGTGCCCGAGCAAGTAACGGATGCTTTAGACACAATGTTGCGCTGATGCTCCGTAACTGGTGCATCTGAGCGGCAGACTTATTTTACATCGGACGGCGATCGCTAAATGCTTTTGTATCAACTAGCTTTCTTCTCGTGGCTTCGCCCGCGTAGATACAGAGTGTTTCTTCATCTTTTAAGTGGAAATGCTTTGCTGTTGATTTCAATCTCGTTTTCGTTTCGTAATTCCAATTCCAATCCGACGCTCACTTCAACCCCGGTCTTATTTTCAATTTCAGTCCCGAGTCTGACTCTCGGTTCTACTCTCCATTCAGTTTTCGATTCCGATATTGCTCCTATATTGAATTGCAGTTCCACTTTGTATGAAACTAGCACAAATGGTCGTGTCTAAATAAAATATCATCTATATCTTTCTGAAATAGTGTTGTTTTCTATGTCTAAAGAATCTGCATAATTTCCTTTCTGACATACGATTTAAATGAAATATATTCTGTTCAAAGTGAAGCTCTATCTATCTGTGAAAATCGCATTAAAATACGTTTAGTAATTTTAGAAACGTGCGCGAACAGACAGACAAACTGATAGAGAAAACACTTAAAATCGTTGTTTTCTCTTACATTACCGTTCGTTTATTGTCCTCCTCTCCCTTTTATACACATCTTCAATGTAGGTATAGACACACTGGCTTCTATTGTTTTATTATATGTATAGAAGTTATTACTATTTGTTATAACTGGGTAACCAGTTAAATTAACACATGTTTTCATTTCACGATAAAATATGTCTATGTGAACATGGCAGAGCATTTCTACACGGAGGACAAGAACTCTCCCAACAAAGGGTAACAGATCCGGCGCAATGCTAGAACATTTTTCTCTTTTGTAAGGTTCTTTATTCGTTCCGGTAGTTTATTGAAATAGAGGAGTTCTATTGCCTCAGTATACTATTCAATCTATGAACCGAGCACGGCGTAGTCCGGCCGCGGTAAAGGTATACACCCACTGCATACGTATTGGGGTTTCGTCTGGCTATTGTCGTCCCATCTTCACTTTTACGGCGGACATGTGGCAATAATCCGTAACAATAATTATTTATTTATTTACTTTTATCCGTAAACACGCAGCATGTTTCTAAGGTACATTTTACAATCTAATGTTTATCCTAGCATTTTGAGGGACCGGTATCTAAGTAGGGTACAGAGCACGCTTGTTACATCTTGTCAGGGTGGACGCTACAGTCCGATCTGTTCGTCTTATTAACAGTGATTACCTTCGGTGTCTCTAATTATATCCCGTTTGAGACGTATTACATAAAGCTCACCGCACGCCCGCCAACTTAACGTAAGCCTCCAGATCAGTGGTTTGTACAAGCGACGTGTTCGCGTAACGTTTAATGCTAACTACAACCCCTCACTTAGTAGATCAAAGGCGTCGGCCGGCCCGCGCGTTGCGCTCACCTCCCCGTTCTGACCCGCTGCTCACGGTACTCGAAATAGACGAGGACTTGTGTAATAGTTATCTCGTTGTGAATATAAGTCGGTTCCCACTCTTCAATCTGTTCAGGATAGCTTATTCTGACTTCGGTTTTCAGCCCTCTACGAACAGTAAATTTGTATTCTATTAGGTTATTAGGTTAATATTGGTATGTTTTAGTGTTGCTGTAAGTCGTCGCATTTCCACAAATCCCGTCCCAAAATCTTACGTTACTACTAAAATATGTTAACTAATCAAGATTGAATAAATTTTGTATTTTCGTTTATAAATACATTTCTACGTTAAAATTCACAGATTTTGGTACAGGAAAGTAATAATTCAATTGATACTCACCATCTTCCAAATGGACCAATTATTGTGTTAGCAGAGCTCAGTTAATATTCCCTGGCTTCGGTAGTCCACAAAATAAATTTCTCCATTAACTTTTAATTAATACCATTAATCTTATTGGGATCATTCTTGATGATATTGTTTTCTTTATTGTGAATGTTTTCGTCAAAGTTTTAATTAAATTTTATTTTTCTGAAAGACCTCAAAATAAATATAAGGGCCTCTTCCATCACATCTCCTTTTAAACTTACTTTTAACTAAAAGTCACTTTTATAATTAATTTTGCCTTCCATGTCTTCCTTTTAATGGGTTTCAGCGCTTTACAATCTAGCTATCATTAGAAGAAGGACGTGGAACGCAAATTTTATTTTATAAAATTTTTCTTAAATGTCAGTTTAAAAGGTGATGGTTGAAGAGGCTTTAAATCACGTGATAATACTCGTCCAATGATTGTGAAATATTACAATATCCAATAACCATCTTTGACAGTCATGGTTTTATCAATTACTGTTGTGATTGTTAAGTCATTTTTGACGTCTATGATCACCAAGTGTATAATGATTATTATTTATGGAATCACTTTTGAAATCCATAAAATAAGATTATGTGTTGTACTTATATTTTATTAACTGTTATGATTTACTTTAAATTGAAAATTTTGTAATACTTCTATGTCGATTAAATGTTTGGTTTTTTCAAAACATTTGTAAGGACGAATGTCTTATTAAAAGTACTTTAAATGCATAATTACTCTGTCAAGCATTTAGGTCCTAATATATCAAATTTTTGCACAAACCACCCCTTTTCTTTCTCATTTGGTAGCCATTGCACATATACATTATTCTTTTTCTTTGTGAAACTTTTAAAAGATGAATTATTTTAAAGTACGTCTTTATTAAAGTATACGAATCTATGTTTTAGTTCGATAATATGCCTATAAAATAAAAATATCTTTTGCTTATAATGATTTCTACAGAATTTAGGATCAAGTATTTACTTTTGAAAATTAGGAACATAGAATTTCGCATATTTTTTATAATATCTCAAATCAAATCAAAAATACTTTGTAGGTAATATTATTATACTTGAAATATGTCATTATTGTATTCTTTTGGCATTAACTTTCCTATCCATTCCAAATGCTGATTGACGTTGAGAAAAATGGACAAGAAATGGCCAAGAAACTCAAGGTTAAATCTATTTTGTTCAAAGATGTAGGATATATTAGTCAATAAAACTAGTCTCACTTTAAAAGTACGGCATGTAGTTCTTGAAACAAAATTACCTGTTCCCTTAAGTACATCTCCCCTTATAAATAATATTTAACCCTCTATTTCCTCGATTTCCTTATAGTTGTATAAAATATGGCAACTGTAAAAAAAAAATTAGAACTTTATTAACTATCGATAAATATGTAAATATGCTCCAAAGTTTTAATCATTGCAAAATAAATCGATGGTCAATATGTTTTAGAAGAAGAGACAGACGTGTGAATAAAAAAATTCACACAGAAATCTATGATTGACTTTATAAGGGTTTCTTTTATTCTTACGATTCATTTTAAGAATATCTTAAAAAATTAATATTCATGGAAGACTGACGAAAATGGGTATTCTACAAAGTACAAATATATTTGAAACTAACCATTTTATTTGTATAAATAATAAAGATTTACTATTCTTTTCCCTGTACATTAATTTTCATAGAAACGACAGATTTTCCGGTGGCGAATAAAATAACGTTTGTTTTAGGTACACATATATTACTGTTTGTAATACATTATCTTTACGGTCTAGACTTCTAGTAAATATTTTCATAACCTGAAAATACTGTGCGATAACACGGCAAAAGGATACTACATAGATAAATCCGCAAAAATATTTATACCAAATATCTCTTTTGTTCGTAATTTTTGTACAATGAATTTTGTACTGAATTGTCAGCTTTCATATTTGAAAATATTCGACTGTAAATGATCATTTTCAATATGTTGCTGTTTTGCAAAATATACAATTGTAAAATACGCCCAAGCACATTCACCAAGTATCAGGAATCTATTCGTATCGAACTTCATTATTTTTCTAAACTTTCCAGACTTTAGTCATAGCAGAACAGAAAATCATCGCCAAGATTTGAAGGAGTTCCAGACCACACTCATATGCTTATACTTATTAATTTACCAAACTACGTTACGGCTCACTTAAGCTAAGCCATCCTTCTGATCTAATTATTATATACATATCGCTTTAACGGCATCGTACCTTCTTTGGTGTAGATCGATCGCTGTCGCTAGTATATTAGATAGGAACATCGTATTCGGCCGCCGCATACATCGCGTATTAGTTAACTAATCTCGGGCCGCAGTTAACTAAAGGGTCAGGATATCTAAAAGTTGATACGTAACTATTGTCTGCCGTCGCGTCGCGCGGCCCTACCACCGTTACGCACTCCCGATGAGCCGTTCATTTATATGTAAGATGCCAGAATGCGATCGCCCATGAAACGGCTACTGTAATCAGCATTATCTTCCGATATCCATTCTTATCTGCTCCTCCTTCATGTTTATTATACACGTTCGTTTTTATTTTATCTCTTTTTTTTTGTAGGGTCTTACGTTGCGCGGTACAATGTACCGTCATTTATTTGGAAGTGGATATGATTAAATGTATTACACTTTTTTTTTTATTAAATTCCTTAAATATTTTGGAGCGTTGTTGTTGCATTGAATAACTAATGTAAGCAAATATATATGAAGTTAGGAACGTTTTGGATTATACTTCTCTAGCGATGGAATGCATTATAGCTATATGCAAAATTAACAATGAGTTAAAAATATATGTTTTTAGATACCTCATCTCAGCAGGGAGAAGAGAACAAGTGAAAAAATATGCATGCATATATTTTTGTATAGGTATATTCTGAGCGCATTACACGTACTACCGTCGCGAAAAGCCTTTCAGTTTGTTAGACTGAAAGCTCCATTACCATCCATTATATTACGAACTTTTACTCACAATAGGCTTTGTTTAGAATAACATGTGGGTAGTAGATGGTGTTGTGTAAGCATGTAGCATATTTTTTTTTTTATAAAGAAATATAAGATATCAATGAGCATGGTATCATACATATTTAAAATATAACGTCTCTCTGTCTGTCTGTCCGTTTATGTCCTTATAACTCGAGATCCATTAGTTCAATTAACATGATTGTTTTTGCAGTGTATAAATACATTATCTGGATAAGACTTAGCATAATTCCATTAACCCCCGTCATATCCCCCCCCCCCAGTCATGAAAAAAGAAGAAGAGAAAAAGCGGAAGATAAAGAAAGAAAACGATTAAAAGAAGGAAAATTGAAATAAAGAATAGGATCAAGATCGAAATAGGTAATGAAATAGACTAATATACATACAATCATTCAAATAGAAAAATATCAAAACCACTGAACGAATAATACGAAAGTCGAATTGTAAACCTCTTCATTTGTTTTGAAGTCGGTTAAAAATTCGCACGAATCGAGCGAACAAAGCTGTAGTGCTTCGGCGGCAGACGGTGGGCCATATGCAAATCGAATTTAATATAGATCGAATCGGGCATTTCAATTACTTATGGAAATATTGCATTACCTCGGCGGCGGATATCGGAACGTCAACCGGCGCCGGCGCGGGGCGGGCGCGCTAATAGAAATGGGGCAGGTGCGAGTCGAAATCGAGCGGTTAGTGTTCCAGCACTAGATGATTTTTTTTTCGTATAAATTACGTATATTTTTAGCAATATCACTAATGAAGTGCTACAGCTAACAGTTGTTATTTCTTGTATGACATGGTGTATGATTTTTATATCATTAGTAAAAAAATTCACTGATCTTCTCGATCTTTACTTTCGGCTAAGAAAATTGAAAATAATTCATAAAATTGGAATGTTATTGTTTTCACTCCGATTTTCGAAAATCAAGTTTTCACCAGATCTTGACGTTTCATGGGCATGGTCCTAGGAATCTAATTCAACGATTTTCTGAGTGATGTGCGTGCGTGTGTGCGTGCGTGCGCGCGTGCGTGCGTGTGTGTGTGTGTAGTGTATGTGTATGTAAACGTCTCATAATTTTTGAACAGGTTAAATGAATATGGAATTGAATGTAGAAATCTCAAAAATATATATTTCAGAAGAAATAAACTTTAGTTGACTCTACCGATCGATACCAAAATCTAATCAGCAATTTTCCCCAAACAGGTGCATCGACTGCTGTAAACTGCTTAAAAATTGCTTTGATTGGTTCCGGACATATCGTTGCAAAAATTTTTTCAAAGAAGTGTTTTTTAATAATCCTTTGTAAATTGCGCTACCAATAGATTCCAAAACCTATCTAGTTGTTTTTGAAAAACAACGGCGATCGTTGTTAAACTCATCAAAATCGGTTCATTTGTACAAGAGATGTTGTTGGAAATTATTTTTCAAAAATAAGTTTTTTTATAATATTTTTTAAACTGCTCTACCGATAAATTCTAAAATCTAATCAGTTGGTATTTTTAAACCCGGTTTTCATAGAATTCGCATCGATTGTTGCAAATTTTATGAAAATCGGTTGGTTTTTTCCAAAGATACGGTTAACGGAATATTCGAGAAAAAGGGTTTTTTCAAAACTGTTTGTTTTCCAAAAATTTTTGGTACTCGGTCATCTTTTTCTGTTCGAAAAACTGCATCGAATGCCGTAAAAAACTGACAATCATACAACGTGTTTTAAAGATATTGCAGTTCACAAAAAGGTGGTTTTTAAATACATATAGAAGTAGAACTATATTTTTAAGCTCGGAGAGCTTCAAAAAATAATAAATTCGATTTTTTTAACGTAATGAGTTGAATAATTTACTGTTCCTTTATTTTAAACACTTTTACCTGGAATCTAGGAAAAAGTTTCCTGTCAACCTGTTTAGAAATTTTGAGCTTAAAAGCTCATAGACAATATTTATAACACAAGGAGCTCAAAAACACAACGATAAATATCATAGCGGAAACTTTCAGGGATGGTTTGCAGAGTCAACACATTTTACAAGGTTTTTTTTTGGTGTAATCCAACGTTACTTCTGAAATACGCTGGGGGACAGTTATTGTTAATCGATTCTTTAAATTAATAATAATTGTTCTATAACTTTAATATTATTGGTTATGAAAATACGAGTAAACACCTAAACTTTATCAGGTTAGGAGATAAAATTGTTCTTAGCAATGAAAATATGGTGGAATATGGAGTTTATATTCGCTGTGGAAGAAACTTTTGTATTCGGTACATATGGCAAATTTTGTGCATTCCTGGAACTCCATAGAAATATTTTTGTTTGATTAAATGTATGTAGATGCATAACGAGGGAACACAATCAAAGTGATAGTTAAAAGTATTTTTCGATTGGCATTCAATATTGTATTGATTATAAGAGGATATCATGGGTAAACAGAAAGTACAAGTTAGTAGAAAATACTAAGATAGGTTGCGTTTACATTATTTGATAATCTAAGAGCATGATACAGATTTTTTTTTTATTACAAAGGAGTCATTTCAGTAGTTTTAAAAGGTTTTGTGTGTCTGTTTAAACTATTACGTGAAAACAGTAGAACTTTCAATTGTAGCTATATATTCCACACGAATTTCAACTTATGTTATATTTTGTCTCGATAATAGTTTTCCAATCTGTAGTGTTGTTAAATGTTTTTATTAAATAATAGTCGCGACTGTAAAAAATGTAGCTTCAAGTTGGATCTAATAGTTTTGCTACATTTCATTCAAGTGTCAGGTTCTCATTAGATAACAAACTACGAAATTCCGCGGGACAATTTTCTATTGTCCCAAGAAACCTGTGTATGAATTTCATTAGAACTGTGTTTGATGTTAATGTAAATTACGTTTCTATTTTTGGATGGCCATTGTATTTGGAGTTGTAATTACAATATTCCAAATGTAAATAATTTAGGTTAGAATTAAAAATTGACTGGCTTATACATATTACCAACTCTAAATAGAGCGATGCGGTTCGACTCTCGGGCAAAAGATAGTGTTAAAAATTCACGAAGAGGGGACGAGAAATGTTAATGAGGCCGCAACCCAAAGCGGCGCTACGTCGAGCGATCTGTGATTAAAAATGCTTCATCTGCTCTTCTCGAATCTTCTGTTTTTCTGTAGTTCTTTGCGTTGCATAAAATAAAATTATAATAGTCTCAGGTAGTCGACATCGATAATAGGCATATTTTGCATAACATCTATATCTTACGTTTATTGTCAACGTACATCAACGATTGATAGACCATAGACTAAACGTTCGTTTTCCTTTCACGTAATCCCGTACACGTAACAACTACGTTAACTTTGAGTTATCCATAAACAAATTTAATTAGTCTGCGAATGTCATCTCACGAGATGGAAAATACGTCAGAATGTAGCTACATGCACCTGCTCTTGTTAGCTTGTTAGTGATTACTTAATTAACATGAACTGACTAATTTGTAAGTATTACGATACACACGGCTCAGTCGCGTGTGTACGAGGTTCGCGTCATTATCGGGTGGGTAAAAGCGTGAAAGGGATGTACTTAATCGACATAATTGGCCTGTTCGTCGCGTGTTGTTTAATATTTATCAAGCCCTCTACAGTAGCGGGGAGTGTTTAGATCAACATTACAGCCGGGATAACTCTAATTGGGATGCTGTTCTAATGTATTCTTGATGATGATAGTTTCCCTGCGGCTCCTAGGTTTTTGTTTGTGCCTAGCTTTTAACGCCTCACTGTAATAACGTATAGTATGATATAGGTTTGTTTCAGGTTGAGACGCTTATAAATTAAGACCTCCGCGCTGGACTAGAATGTATTGTGGAGCTGTTAACGACCCTTGTCATTTATGTGATGATAATATCCGGGACAGACAACTTAACATGTTTTCCAAAGCACATAGCGAATGGCTCTATTTAAGTTAACAGCACGTTAGTCAATTCGTTTATGGACAGGTTGAAATCTGGCAACTTCTGATTGAACCATTCGGCCGTCATCGCTCGTGTCGTTGTCGTTCCTATCGATAATTTGAAACCGAAATTCTTAATTAACGCATTATATTTGTCTCGCGAGTGCGTGCTTTACTTTGAAATTCAGGCATGAAGGTATGAAACCGATTGACACGAGTTGTCCAACAGCTGTATAGAAGGCGTCGTTAGGTATTCCTATGATGGATAAGATCCGCAGTGTCGCAATCAGTCAAAGTTCTAAACTCACTTACATAACCCTAAGAGCTAGGCAAGCTGAAATGCCATTTAGCTTGTCATATCTATCTCATAAGCGGCAACTGTGACTAAGTGGGTCGCGTAGCACGAATAAGTCGTGTAGACGTAGATGGTATAGATTTGAGAAAACTTGATCTAACATCTTTAGACAAAACGGAACAACGATCTGTATTACATATGAAATAATACAGCAAGCTTACTTACTTTAAAGTTAATTGTTTCAGCGTTCTTTGGGATTTTGACGTGACAACGTCTTATAAATTGGTTTGCCGGGTGACACTTCAAGAAACTGCGTTACGCTCCGCTCACGTTATGCGCTCACAATGAGGCGAGTGAGAGGCACGTCCCTTCCACTCTGGCATGGTTAGCCCGCCTAAGAGCAGAGAGACAGACATAAAAGTGAAAGGCACGCGTCCCTTCCCTCCGAGCACAGTTAGCGCCCTAAGAGCGAGAGGACAGGAAAAGAGTGAGAGAGATGAGGCATACACACCGGTTCTATGTCTTGCGCTTCTATTTCCTTAGGCGCCTGCATACAAGTTTACCCGTTGAAGTCAATTGTAAACATTGTGTAGTGATAATGTGAAGGTAGTTATATTTGTATATAAATACGTATGTATGTGTAAAGGTAAAAATAAAAATTTGTTAATATGAAATTCAGTGAGAGATTCTGTATAAATTAATGTTTTAAATATAATTCTTTGTATAAATAAATGTTTTAAATTGTTACTATTATTTCATCCTTCTTCCTACTATACGAATGAATATTCACATTAAAATGATTTTACCACTCAAAGTCGTTGTCACGTAAAACTTTCGCCCGTATACAGACTTTACAGGCAACCAATTTTTTCAAGTAAAAATTACCTCGACTATGATTTGTATTACGATGATAATAAAGATCATAAAACAAAAAAAAGTCTAATGCAATATTAATTTTGTTTTGGTGTTTTAATAAAATTATGTAATTATTAAAAATAAATCGGATACTAAGGAAGTATACGGTGATATAAATATTTGTACATTCGATGCATTTCAAAGACCTAGGATGAATATTATAAACCAAATATGATTAAACAAGAGCAGAGCAAGCATAACTTAAACTAGTTTAGCCAAATCTGGACTTGACCGGCATATAGAACTTTAAGTTCTAACCTCTAAATACGAAATAAAAACATTTTAGTAGGGTACGCTTCTTTACTGTATTGACAAAAAACTGACGTAAAAAGTCACGAAAGATATCTTAGACATCTTGTAATTTTGTACATAACGTACCATTTTATTTACATGTTATTATTATTTATTTCTAATTATTTACGTATTTATTATTTCTCAGCCATTTCCCGTATTCGTTAATTATTCTTTTGATAGGATTTTATTATTTTTATTTTTTTCCTTTTCGAACAAATTGGAAAAAATTGAAACCTCGGAGATAAAATGACATTGAAAAATCCAGTTACTAAATTTTAAATCTCTCGTGTAAAATATGAAAAGGTGTGCGTTAAAGTTTATACGCGCTCGATTGGTTTACCTACTTCGTGCGCATTGATCTTCGACTGAGCCTTTAGATTCTCACCTTACATCCATCGGTGTCGAAGTTACTGCCGCTAACAGGGCTAGTAATGGGATGAGCTTAATGGAGTTTGACAGTTTACCGGAAAATGGAATCTATCTGTCGAGCCATTACTTTATTGGGTTCAGTTAATGATTGCAAAAACTATTTATGTGACAGCAGGAATTTGCAATCGTTCTTCCTACACGGTAAGTTTCTAAAATATTTTTTTTTACTTTTCGTACAAATTTTACATATTATGTTCGTTAAAATTTTATTAGTTTCATATTTGATTTTTATATTAGATTTTTCTTATCATCCATCATTTTCACTTCTATTTCACCTTAATATCCATCAGACTAGCTTCTTTTATAATTACGTGCCGTTCTTTTCCTTTTTGATGCTTTCTCATTAACTTATACTTTACTGTAACTCTACTTACCTTGTTTTATTTTTATTATTATCAGGCACTCGCGAGCCGTTTTTTCTCCCCGTGTCCCGTCATTTTTATTATCCATATTACGATGGGAACATAATATTGACATCGCATCGCCATGACACAAATTTGGCACTAGTACAAATGTATTTCAGTGTGCGTCATAAGCACGCGACGTCGATACGTCCTCAGATCGATATCCGCTATTAATTACAGTGAGTTCGGTGAGAGACCGCCGCACGTCTCGACTGCCACTAACGAAGTGGGTTGTGCACCGCTCAAAGAACACGGAGGGAGGCTTTGAACGTTCCTCAAACGAAACGGACGCGTGATCCTACCCTTTGAAACGCTGAAAAATACACGTCTGCATTGTCCATTGGAACATAGTCTTTTTAAATGCAGCCGTTTCAGAAATATGAAATATAGTTTTAGCGTAGACTTAATTAGAAGAATATTTTTGTTTTGTATGTATTAGAATTGTTTTAAAATAAATTGAAACGACAAAAATAATATGAAATTCGAAGAGTTACGAAAAAGTTGAACCTCGCAAATCGATGAAATAAATCACACAATAAAATGATAGGAATATAATTACCGGAAAAATAAAAAAAAAATGAGAAGCAAATTTTTATTTTATTGAAAACTAATATTTACCAAATTGTGATTCCGATTAGTATGCAGTGTCGAGTTTAGAGACGTCTGTGTCAATAAACAGTTTCGTCTATAACTTCAAATATTAAAATTTCGTCTTATATATAAAAAAAGACTTTCTGCAAAAAAAAAAAATAGGCACGTGTTCTTCTATATTCAGCCTAATCAGTACTCGGGTTCAACACAAACGAAATAATCTATTTAACGATTTAACGCGAGAGGATAAGAAATTTTTTTATTGCCACCTGGGAAAATTGGAAATCACATTTCTGGGAACACCCGAGCCAGTTCTTCAAGTCGTCCCGCACGTCCTGTGTCGACCAAAGCTAATACGCGAAACTGGAAAGCACTGCACTCGTCTCCCTATTAAATTTTTCCAAAAAATGTAGGTGTCCCTGCTTGAACAAAGTCAAGAATGTTTTTGTGAGGCGGGCGCGCCGTACATATGTCACCCACTCATAAAGGACACGTCGCTACAATGAATCACGGCTTGAATATTTCACGTTTCGCCGAGGTCCTTTTGTGAACGCCGCCTCCTTTATGTTAGTTCCTGGCGATGCGCACAGCCCGGTCCCCGGCCGCGTACACTTCCTTACTTTCTCGCACTCGATTCTATTTATTTAGGAATGCTCTCGTTTCTTGCGTTTTCTCCTACATTTGCCGTGTTTGTGTATATATATATATATATACATGCACAAACACGGCAGATATATATCTTTTTGTTAACAATAAAGTATTTTTTTACGCATTACATAGGTACTTTCAGTAAATTTATAATGCGCGCGCATTGACCCACAGGGCAACATGGCTTCTGAACATTGCGGGTTACACCGTGCACCGTTCTGCTATCCCTGTTTTGTGTATATATATGGTCACGCTATTCACGCTGTTTCGCCAGGTTGCCTGCAGAAGCGTACTTAAAGGCCGTGCTTTGATTATGGGTACCTTTAAACGAATATTTCTAGAAAACTGTTATACCTAGTAAACTCAAAAATTCTAAATTATACAAAATATGTTCTGAGTTCTACCGTAGGTAAAGGCTTAAATACACAGCACGTTCTTTATGATAAAAATACTAGTTCACTTAAAACACTAATACTAATAAATTTCTAACAGGACAAACGATAAAAAACAAAATTTAAACATTATTAGTAAACTATAATTATAGGGTTGGCCTTAAGCATTTTGTTTATAATAAATAGTTTTGTCATTATAATAAAAACTAAAATGTCGCTTACGACAAAAAGTTCTGCGTAACTAAATGACAATCCATCTTCCTTACTCTGCCGCTTTAAGTTGATTCTCCTTCTCACAAAACAGTGTGGGGCGTGACGCGTTGCGTTTGGCATTGCACTTGGCCTTAAACTACGCCTTGATTTCAACGAACGTAAAATTTTATGAAAACGTAAATTTTGTTGATTACTCTTCATTCCGTTTCCCATCGGTGTAATAAATTTAAAAACGTGAGGTATATTGTTTTATTAAAACAAAAACATTGTTACCAAGTTTT
>BGZK01002825.1:0-40777 GCA_005406025.1 Eumeta japonica
TTTGTTTTTCTAACTTATCTTTTATAATTGTTAAGCATTCTCATAAAGTATATAAAGAGTACGAGTACCCTCTTTAAGTACGTAAAAGTACATAAAGAGGGTGAGCCGGTTCGTCCGGTGGTATCATATGTGCAGGCGCCAACATATAAATTAGCTAAATATATAAATGATATAATAAAAAGAAAAATTTCGTTCAACCCAAAATATAGTTTGGTTAATAGTTTAGACCTGGTTAACAAAATTAAATATATTGTCCTTCCAAACAATAGCAAATTAATCTCATTTGACGTAGACAGCTCATTTACTAATGTTCCTTTTAAAAAGCTATTTATACGGCTTTAAAACAAATAATAATTTGAAAACTTTATGTAACAATAAAGATAAATTACACAATAATAAAAATCTGGAATTTATAAATTAACTTGTGATGACTGTAAATCAATATATATAGGACAAACTGGACGTTGCTTTGAAAAAAAATACAAAGAACATATTTCGGCCTTTAGAAATAATAAATCACACACATCCCATTTTGCTAAACATCTATTAGAAACCGGTCATAAACTTAACAATGATCACAAATTCGATGTCTTGCATGTGTGTGAGAAGGGGTTGCGTTTAAATGTTTTAAAGATAATAATAATATGCTCAACGACCAAATTGACGTTTATAAATCGCCATTATTGGACGCTTGCCTGTAACTATTTGGGTAATTTTGGTGATGGTTAGTCTGTGACATTTGACAAGCATGTCTATCGGTGGTGGTCTGTGGCTGCCTTAAGAATGTTTTCGTGGCTCTTTGACCATTGCATGACAGCGGCCTGCCTAACGAGGTTGTGTTGGTTGTTTTAACGCTCCTTGCACCCTGGTGGATGTGACTGTCGGCAATTTCCTGAGGATGTGCCTTGTTAGCATGAAACGTACGTAGAATTAACAATTTAACAGTTAGCGGAATTAGATAATTATAAAAATAAATAACACTTGCTTAGGTGTTCGATATCTGTCAATCCTCTGGAATCAATATTCAATCATTTGGATAGAGATTCGTAGTGGAGAGCAGAGAGTCAGCAGTGGGTTGCATGCTTATGTGCATGTTTCAACGTCTACTATGGATTTCCAATTAACACCTCACACAATACAACATCAAGCGGGTTTTGTTTGCCTTGATTTCTTGCAAAGCCTGTGAAATTAGAAGTTTAAACTTGTCATTAAAAATAGGTTATATGGGAAGGACTATTATTCCTCCATGTACAAATATGTTCATGAAAAAATCCCCTGAGATTGAACTGCTCAGCTATCACGTCGCTTTATGTTCTTTCCAAGTGTTGTGCTAATTCATTAATTATTCAATACTTTGATCGCTGAGCAATAAAGAACAACCTTTGAGTTTCTTGCTCATTCTTTTCAAAAGGAATCAGCATTTGGAATCGATGGTAGTGTTAATGCCGAAAAGAAATGTTTAATGACGTATTTCAATTTCTGTTCCATTAGCTACGACATAAAGATATTATTGATTTGATTTGAAATATAAAATATAATTTTAGTTAAAGTTAAAAAACGGTTTAAAAATTGAAAACAACTCACGCTAATGACGTATTTGTTTACATTTGCAGCTAACGTTGGTATAATAATGTGTAAAATGCATAGATAATCACTTGTAACAGATATAATGAATTCTAAGTGGTTTAAACTGGTTTGAGTATTATAAAAAATTGTACACTGTAAAGGTAAAGAGTGTGAAGCATGACCAATCGTGATTTCTAAATAATGACTTCGATCTTAAAACGATGGTGGGGAAAAAAACTATTTCTAATTTCTTTTTTTTATTCACAGCACTAAAACTCGTCAATAGCCACTGAACAAAGAAAAGAAAATCGATTTCTATAAACAGAGGAGAAAAATGTACTGAAGGTTATGTACTTGCCTATTTACATAGAGACTAGCTTCCGCCCGCGTACAAATAAATTGAGTTCCTTCATTTTACATATCGAACTATTAAGATCTTATCATGACCTTGACAGCCATTCCGTAGCTCAAATCTAATCCCGATCCTGCTCTCGATGCAGATAAAGATAGTCAGTAAGTGATAAATACATTAATCACAAAATTTCACAAAACAAATTGAACGTACAGACGAACTCTACAGATTTTTTAGTAGTATAGGTAACGCTTTTATTCTTAATCCTATACCAGTAATTCTTGCAATTTCTCTAGAACAGATGTACAGATTGCGTCCAGTAACTCACTTGATCAAACTTTTCCTTTTGTTCTCTTTTGTATTCCTTCAATAATTTGTTCCTGGAGGAATAAATTACTGGATTTGCTATTAAAATATCGAGTTTGCTCGATAATTACTTTATAGTCTTAATTTCAAATATAATCATTATCATCCAATATGCCAGCCTTTACAACACTTATTATGAATATAAAAACTTTTTAATTATAATAACATTTTAAAATATGGATTAAACATAATAAATTAGATAAAATAAAACTGAAAAAAAGGTTTAATAGCGAACCGAACTAAAGTGGTAGAAAATATTTTTTACATGTGAAGAATTTGTATTACAGCAATAGAAATTTAATCAATCAAACATGATTATTTAAGTTGAAATAAAATTAATGTAAAACTTAAGTCATTTTACATTAATTTTATTGTAGTAAAATATTTGTAGTAAAATGACGTGGGTCCTTGATATTAAAGGATAGAATTAAATATTCAATTGGTAACTATCTACAAAAGCAATTATTATGCAAAATATGAAAAATTGCACCCCATGCTAGGCCCTAGAATGTAGGTTATTCCAATATGATTTAGATAGTGCAATCTTTTTCTTTGAATTTAAATGAGTCTTGCATCAGCTACAAACAAGTAAACATTTTTTTTGCTTAAGTTTGTCGGGCAAGTAAGGTGCTATAATAGCTATAATAACACAGTCCATCTCGAAACTTGATATAGACTTAATGAGGATCGCATCTTTTAATGCAAATTTCACTAACTTTACCACAAAACGTGTTAATTTCCTGTACAAGAGCTGTTTTACTCGCCTTATGTAATTCACTAGACTTCGTATTACATTGCCGATTATATAGTAATTGAACTGCTCTCTCCTTTTCGATTGTGAGGCTCGATATTCAGCATTATGTTGCTGCAGCGTGCAGCAACCGAGCTGCTCTGTTTTCTTCTGATTGTGAGGCTCGATGCTCAGCACTATTTTCCCCGTGTGCTGCAATCGAGCTGCTCTATCTTTTTCTGATTGTGAAGCTTGATACTCAGCATTATGTTGCTGCAGCGTGCAGCAATCGAGCTGCTCTGTTTTCTTCTGATTGTGAGGCTCGATGCTCAGCACTATTTTCCCCGTGTGCTGCAATCGAGCTGCTCTATCTTTTTCTGATTGTGAAGCTTGATACTCAGCATTATGTTGCTGCAGCGTGCAGCAGCCGAGCTGCTCTGTTTTCTTCTGATTGTGAAGCGATACTCAGCATTATGTTGCTGCAGCGTGCAGCAATCGAGCTGCTCTGTTTTCTTCTGATTGTGAGGCTCGATGCTCAGCACTATTTTCCGCGTGTGCTGCAATCGAGCTGCTCTGTCTTCTTCCGATTGTGAAGCTTGATACTCAGCATTATGTTGCTGCAGCGTGCAGCAATCGAGCTGCTCTGTTTTCTTCTGATTGTGAGGCTCGATGGTCAGCACTATTTTCCGCGTGCTGCTGCAATCGAGGCTGCTCTGTCTTCTTCCGATTGTGAAGCTTGATACTCAGCATTATGTTGCCAGCGTGGCGCAATCGAGCTGCTCTGTTTTCTTCTGATTGTGAGGCTCGATGCTCAGCATTATTCCCGCGTGTGCTGCAATCGAGCTGCTCTGTCTTCTTCCGATTGTGAAGCTTGATACTCAGCATTATGTTGCTGCGCGCAGCAATCGAGCTGCTCTGTTTTCTTCTGATTGTGAGGCGGATGCTCAGCACTATTTCCCCGTGTGCTGCAATCGAGCTGCTCTATCTTTTCTGATTGTGAAGCTTGATACTCAGCATTATGTGCTGCAGCGTGCAGCAATCGAGCTGCTCTGTTTTCTTCTGATTGTGAGGCTCGATGCTCAGCACTATCTTCCGCGTGTGCTGCAATCGAGCTGCTCTGTCTTCTTCCGATTGTGAAGCTTGATACTCAGCATTATGTTGCTGCAGCGTGCAGC
Source organism: Eumeta japonica (assembly GCA_005406025.1). NCBI lineage: Eukaryota > Metazoa > Arthropoda > Insecta > Lepidoptera > Psychidae > Eumeta > Eumeta japonica. The sequence goes on from BGZK01002825.1 coordinate 4,190, forward strand.
AATCGAGCTGCTCTGTTTTCTTCTGATTGTGAGACTCGATGCTCAGCACTATTTTCCCCGTGTGCTGCAATCGAGCTGCTCTATCTTTTTCTGATTGTGAAGCTTGATACTCAGCATTATGTTGCTGCAGCGTGCAGCAATCGAGCTGCTCTGTTTTCTTCTGATTGCGGGGCTCGATGCTCAGCACTATCTTCCCGCGTGTGCTGCAATCGAGCTGCTCTGTCTTCTTCCGATTGTGAAGCTTGATACTCAGCATTATGTTGCTGCAGCGTGCAGCAATCGAGCTGCTCTGTTTCTTCTGATTGTGAGGCTCGATGCTCAGCACTATCTTCCGCGTGTGCTGCAATCGAGCTGCTCTATCTTTTCTGATTGTGAAGCGATACTCAGCATTATGTTGCTGCAGCGTGCAGCAATCGAGCTGCTCTGTTTTCTTCTGATTGTGAGGCTCGATGCTCAGCACTATCTTCCGCGTGTGCTGCAATCGAGCTGCTCTATCTTCTTCCGATTGTGAAGCATTGATACTGCAGCATGCAAACTCACTCTGTTTTCTGATTGTGAGGCTCGATGCTCAGCACTATCTTCCGCGTGCTGCAATCGAGCTGCTCTGTCTTCTTCCGATTGTGAAGCGATGCTCAGCATTATTGCGCAGCGTGCAGCAATCAAGCTTGTTTCTTCTGATTGTGGGCTCGATGCTCAGCACTATCTTCCGCGTGTGCTGCAATCGAGGCTGCTCTGTCTTCTTCTTATTGTGAGGCTCGATATTCAGCATATTTTGCTGCTGACGTACAGCAATCGAGACTCTCAATCTTCTTTGATTGTAAGACTCTATACTTTTATATAGTCACCTTCATTTTTTCCCCTCAATCCTTTCACCATTTGAGAGTTGTTTAATTTTCTCTATTATTTTTTTCTCTTTTGGGCTAATCTTCTTTTCTTTCTGTTGTAGTTTCATTTCCCCTTGTCGTTCCCACAAATATTGGACAATTAAACGGTTAACCCTCAGAGGTCCAATAGAAGGGTAAGGGCTCTTGTACAAAAGGGTGTGCTCGTTGCCCTGAAATTGACACTATCGACATGAATTTTTTTAAATCCATTTGCTTCATCCATCCTTATATTAGAATTCAGAATTGATTGAAAATTTAGCACTCGATATAAGTTAACGTTGCACTATACAGCTTATAGTTGTGACATACACACGTTTCTTTCAACTTTTACAAAATTTCAGAAATTCAAATTTTTTCTTAATATTGTTTTTAAAATTCTATTGTATTGTCATCGGTTTTGACACGTGCAGATTTTCAAGTTAATCAGACATCTGAAAATTGGTGAAAGTTATACTCAAAGATTCTATTACATACTCGTATATACAGGTGAAGCTAATAAAAGCGTGTTAAAACACCAGTTTAATGATAAAATCTCAATTCAATTCATGCATCTCATCTAAATAAAATTGTAAATTTATTTCCATAAGTAATATCAGATAATACAACTAGAAAAATATGTGATTTGGTAAACGAAAACATCAAGAAGACCTGATTGAAAACAATAAAATCATGAAAACCGGAAGCAATGCTAGTCTCATAATTAGTTGTCGGTACGCCAAAATTTAAAGAGTTGTTAACGCTCCATTGCCGCCTCTAACCGTCAACTCGCGTGGACGTGGGCGGAGGAAGCCGGCGCGCGCGACGGCCCCCGGCTTCCGTAATGACAGCGATTAGTTCGCGTCGGTGCCGTCGCGCCGCCGGCGCTAATTTATTGGCCGGATCCGGTCCCTAATTTCTAGTATTAATAATATTAAATTTTAAAATACCCTTTGAGGTTCGGTTGACCGCTCGGTAACATGCCTATTATTTTAGTAATGTTTTCATAAAATTTAATATAACCGTTTCATTATAACTGCGCATTAGTTATAATTAAACCGTTATATTTTTAATTAAGCATTCAATTATAACTAGCTGTTACGCTCCAATAAATAAATGACAAGGTGATTTTTTTAATTGTTACATCAAATAATACAAAAGTTTATCCATCGTGAAATAGTCATAAATTCTTATTGTAGTAATTGCTGTCATCTAGTTTCATTATTTTTATGTGCCACTACTTAATACATTCGATATTGTTATTAATTATCTGCATGAAAAACAATACTGCTGATAGATGGATGCATCAAATAATGTTTAATATTACAAACTATATTTACCTCAATAATAAGAAAATTATAGAGTGTTAGATTTTTCTTTATGTACGTAACTGCATGATTTTGCTGTAAACAAATTAAGATTTTATATGAACAAATATGATTATTTATTTTCGCATATTTTTAATTATAACAGATAAATTTCTCAAACAAATTTATATCAAATTTATTTCTTAGTTATTAGTTCAATTTGACGAGATCGCGATCACTTACGAGTTGTACTCGTGTACTCGTCGGTGAATATAACAACTACACAACTGATATCAAAGCACAGCTGCTTTGACATCAGTTGATTTTACGTAACGTAGATTATAAGTTAAATATATCAGCATATATTTAACTTGTAATTCTGTATTTTAAGAAAGTAAGGCACAATATGATAATGTTTCATAAGTAGAAAAAAATATCATAATAATTGAAATACTTTTATAAGGGGAACGCAAAAGATTATGTATGTGCAATCTTCAATTATTGTTTATAAAAAAATTGAGACACACATGGTATCAATATACTAGCAAAGGGAGCCATTTTACTCATATTCATAAATAATTCATTAAATAATGCTTATTACTTTCTTACGACTACTTGACCGGCGATGCAGCTTGAAGTTAACACTAACAGGCATATTTCTGAGTAAATTCAAACTACACTCATTGTGTAACTGCTCTGTATAATAATGAAATAATAAATTTTGGAAAGATGAAAGTACATATTTGGTTTCTTGGCGCTTCTTCTGGCCAATGTTGATTTTTCGAAAACGTCGGTGAGCCTTTCATGGACCCCCCGCGTTGAAACAAGAAAAAGAATATTTCCTCCATTTCGGCCATGCAACAGCGTTTGCAGTTTCGACTGTAAATGGGATATCTTAATTAACATCTTATACGACAATAAACATTTTTTTCTACTCGCGCTTACGTTATAACGAGTATATACTTAGTAACTCCATTTCTCTCTCTTCCTCTTTACATCACACGCGAAAAGACACCGACACAATTTCGTATCATAAGCGGGAGTGCACCCCGCGGCGTAGTTGCTATACTTAAATTAACTTTCCGGGTTGCCCCCTTAAGTATTATGGTTACAGTCGACATTTACAATACTGCATTTGTGTTTACCTATATTGTGCTGCATGATACTCTACGGATCCATATGAATTTATAAGCATCTCACATTAAACTTCATCTGATCGTCGTATTTAAGACATATACAAAAGAGCTTACATACTTACACTTTCCTTAATTACATTACTTCTTTATCCGGTGATCTTAAACACCTTTGTTACCTATTCGACTCTAAGTTTAAAATGTCATAGAATTTTCTGGTTTTTTTTTCATTGACCTCTTAAACGCTCTAGAATTTTGGTTTTTTTTTGTCACTTAACTACGGCTCTTTGAGGCACTTAACTGACATAAAAATCTATAGGTCAATTAACCGGCAGTCAAAGATTACACGGTATATTCTGATTCGAAAAGCAGTACGATGACTAGTCGGCCACTAATATTCATATTTCATAATTCTCTCATTCTATAAAAGAGTTTATGTACTTTAATATATGATTTTTTTTAGTTTTTTAATAACTCAGATCTATTTTCCAGTAGGGTAGACTGAGAATACAAATTTTCACATGGCATACGATCATTTGCATATCTCTCTTGTTTCACTGACGTTTTATTTCATATTTTATTACACGTAATTTCAGTAAGGAAATCAACAAGATATTTATTTCAACTTATAAATAAAACCATGTTAAAATCAAAATATTATGCTTAGTAGAAAATATATTTTATTTCAAATTATTATGTAAAATATTCTACCGAAATACATATTTGTTTATTATTAAATTCCATCGTATACCATAGTACAGCTGAGTATCAAACCCGGCCCAGTGTGTCACTGTTGATCTATCGTTACTTTCCATCAAGTTGTTCGAGGAACAACAGGCTGCCGCCGCGGCAGGGGCGCGCCGGCGGATGAATGAAAAGGGCATAATAACATCAATAGATGATGCTGAAACCAATTACCGGACTCAAAACCACAGAACTTAGATAAAAGCGGAGGTATTTCCTTTATAGCGGCGGGCGAAAAATTCTATTACATAATCCTAAGGAGATTAAAAGGCCAACTCCTTTGAGGTGAGGTATTTAATTATTGGAAAATGTTCCCTCTGTGCTCCCTCTTAATTTGTAGATTGGATTCGTGTTTGAGGTGGAGAAAAATTGTCCCTTCTGGAATTACAATTCCCATTTAGTCCCTGAGAAACGTACCGGTGACTAATTTTTAAAGCTGTAATGCACCCTAATTTTTAACTCAAAATTAGCAAAACTCAGAACTTACAAGGTTTGAAAAATCATCCTTTGTCAAATATGATGGCATAGAAGTTTTGAAATGACTTTATTTACCTAAGTCAACCAGACTAACAATTTTAATAATGAATGGTTGTTGCGTCAGGTTTGATTTACTAATGCTGAGGCATACCTTCCCAAAGCCTTTTTTTACTTTATGGCTCTTTACGCTGATTTGTGTAGGGACTGCTGACGAATGACGTGGGTCACCGACGCGTGACGTGGCTCTTCACGTTATCTCCGAGGCACGGAGCGAGTACTTCGATTTGCCTTAAGTTAAGAATTCATTTATCAATTCACCCATAGTCAAGCTTGAACCGAGTATACTTTTTGGTCCGAAGCCGATAATGAACCACCACATCTCTAATGAACCACCACGGCTCCGTTAAGCCACCACCGCTCCTCTGAATCAGGACTACTCCGTTGTGGCACCACCGCTCCTCTGGGCCACCACCGCTCCGTTGAGCCACAATTACTTCCCTGAGCCATCACCGCTTCGTTGAGCCACTACTACTCTTCTGAGCCACCACCGCTTCATTGAACCACCACCGCTTTGTTGAGCCACCACCGGTCCTCAGAATCAGGGCTACTCCGTTGAGGCACCACCGCTCCTCTGAGCCACCACCGCTCCGTTGAGCCACTACTGCTCTTCTGAGCCACCACCGCTCCGTTGAGGCAACACCAACCGTACATCAAAGAGTAGCGACAGTCTTTGATACCTTTTCACTAACAAAAAATTACATAGATTTTTTTTAAAGATACTCTTTTTTCTGAGGCTGTTTGTTTTGCAAGTCTGTTGTCTATGATTTGGTATTTTTCTAAAATGAGTACTAAAAGTATGACACTGCGTTATAACAATAGTAATACAAGGCCCGCACACCACCTTTTTAGTGCGTTTCAAACTATCTGGTTGTTCAAAATTTAAACAATTTCACTATGACGTAGAAAAACTTGTTTTAATATATTTTATGATATTAAATTTCAAGATATGAATTTATTATATCTGGCATAAATCCCAAATACGGCCTTTATATAACTTATTACAATTTTATAATTTTACGCTTTATCTCATCAATTATAGTAAAGCCCATGCTCTTCGCCCACACTGTAAATGTATTTTGTTCGCATTTCTGAGTTTTCTATTTAATATCAAAGTCGACCCATTCTAAGTATTCACGGGCAAAATTTAATTTTCATATTAAAACATTTTTCTTAAATTACAAATTTTTCAATTTATTGTACAGACATACATTTTATATAAGGAACCGGCTCAGGTGAGACGGCCTTGCACCATTACCCATTATTATATAATAAAATATATAACAAATGTATATGCCTTTACTTAAAATTGAATATATTATATTCAGTCATTCAGTTCAGTTTTTATTATCACTTGTTTTCTATAGAAATTATAATATAATCGCCTAAAATTTAACACTTCTATATACTGACGTTTACGGTAGAATAAAAATACTGACATACGGACTCATTTTTAATTATATATATTAAAAACATCAAAATGAAACCTTCAGAAATTAAACTGCGAGAAAATGAGACGATATAGTATCAGAACTAGATTGATTGTAGAGTATATTTATTATAATATTGGTACCAAATGCAAGTTATTTTCATTTTATTATTCAAGTTCAATGTTTTCAATTTAAACAGATACATAAGCAGGTGCACGTAAGCACACTTACTTCTTTCTCTCGCATTCTATATCAAGACATTTTTTATCTCATTCTCTCGCAGACATTCTATTTCATCTCACATTCTATCTCATTCTCTCACATGGTCCGATCATATAGATGTATGGTTGTCTCTGTTTACTGTCGCTTTTTCGTCTCATCGAATTTCAAATCACAACGTTACCAAAGAAGTTTTCACTAAAAACAAAACTTGATCCCTTTCTTTGTATCAAAATCCCCGTCATTTTTACATTTTTTATTATCGTTCACTTATTCGCCATAAAATACATAACCTTCGAAAATTCCAACCCTCTACCTGTTACGGCACCACTACCCCCTAAATGAACCTCCAACCCATACTGAGACAGCATGAAGCGATTAAAGTTCAAGATCATCAATGTGAAAAAAAAGATTGACGGATGGTAGGCTAAATCTGGACATAACTATTCTAATACACCATTTGGGAGAAGTGTATATTCACTAAAAATATAATCATGAATATCGTACTAGTGGATCTCCAATATAAATGCTCAAACAGACAGAGTGACAGAGAGACGTCATGTTTTATAACGTGTGTAGATGAACGGAACCCGAATGAGATCTGAAAAATTCATGTTTCCATTTTAATATTTTGTTTGTGGAAGATTAAAATAAAACGAGCATACCTTGACGTATGATAATGTGTATTCGGTGAAGAAAGATATTAATTTAATCTTCCTGCTGTGTTCGATTATGTACCATCTCCTCGTCGGTAAGATTCTTTTCTCGAAAGGGAACTCGGGTGTCGATACCATTTGGCTGGCGTTCGGAGCCTGTAGTTGCTATTAAAAGCGTTCAATCGTTCCACCTCTTCGTCGGTTAACGAAAATCAAATATGTCTATATTCTGTTCGATTCGCTGCTGCTTGTTTGTGGATCTTGGTATCGCCACGAGCTCGCGGTCGACCTGCCGATCGAAGTCATTGATTATAAGGATAAATTGTTTTAATACAAATAAATTTATTATTAAAATATACATAAACCTATGTCTCTGAAGAGTAATGTGGACGTAGCTTTCAATTTTCAAAACAATCAAATCACAAAATATTGTAATGAGCATAGAACCGACACCTGCGTTATTAAATTGCAATTCCACGTACACAGGCCGTGTCGTGCGGTATTCTTCTAAATTAAATACTTAATTCTCTAATGAACTTCTCGATTGATAAACATTATTAATTCGATTATCCACTTCCCACTCATAATGGGCTGTCACGACAAGTTACTAGCGTAGTTGAATACAGTTCTTTTTTATGGCGACGTCTCCATGCAGTCACGACGAATAGCCAGCGGTCAGTTACGTCAATTTAAATTACTTACGTTATGTTTGAGTTGCCGTTAAGACGTCAAAATTACGTCAATGTGGAAGCTTTTCCGTCGCGTTTAACGTCACAACAATACCGACTCGATCGTTTTAAATTAACATAATCGACTCGTAGACGATTTGCAAAAATCATTCGCTGTATACGTTTGCTTTAAATTAGATCCGATTTCTGGATACACACAGCACTGTGGTAATAGTGTTCCGAATATCGGCGAACGTTACTTTATCTAGAAAAAGCCGAAGGCATCCAGTCGGGATTCAATTCTGTTGCATCTGCAATGTTCAGATCCTATAGTGTTAGTATCAATGGCACATAGCACAGTTCTGTTGGTCAAAGCAAGATTGTTCTGTGATCGTGTGTCACTATCACTTTAGTATCAACAATTTGATGCCCATTGAGCTCATAGTCAATGTGTAAACGATCGGTCGCCATTAGCTCGAATCGCTTTGATGTGGTCGATGTCTATTTAAAATGTCGATCTGACTTTGATCTGCAGCTCTGGATTTGTACTAAGGGCAGTTGGGGCTAGTGCTCAGAGCGGAAAAATTCTAGAGCGGCAAAATTGCGAAAGAGAAAAAATTTAGTAGTATCAAAATTCCTCAATATAATTAAATAATTATCTCTCATTCATTTTTTGTCTAATGGATAATTCCAAAATTCAATTCGTGCATTATTTGTAAAATCGAAATTTTGTTATTTATGATTGTGGCACTATTAATTAGAATTAAAAATGAAAATAATGTAATTAATGTATTTTTGATGATTCAAAATAATAATATTCGATTTTTATTTTCTGAAATTACAAAATTTTTCAGTAATTCGTGTATTTATCGAATAATAGCTATAATCAATCAATGAATTATTTAAAATTGCATAATTTAAAAATAAGGCGTGTTTGCCTGTGAAAAAATTAACGTAATACAATAAAATTATGAGTCGCCCTGCTGCAAATTCTAAAACAAAAAAATGTAATTAATGTATATATAACATAATAATTTTCCTGTAATAAATTAGTTAATTTTATTTTTTTAATAATATATAAAAACTGTAACTAAATGTAATCTATATTATCTATATAAACTAAACTATAAGTATAAGCAAAATTTCAGTGTTGAACCGGTATTTTCTACAACGCCCAGGGGCGGCACTGATTTAAATTCGGCCCTGTTGATCTGTCTCATCCCACTGACCATAATGCCTTCTCATAATCTATCGCTTTGAATTAAAGAGACTTTGCACTCACACTTTGCGGTTTGGGGTCTATTAACGGCAATTCTCATCAAAGCAACAACATCGTCGAATAATATACTTTACGAAGCGTAAACCGGTAGACTATTTTGACCTAAAAGCTTGTCGATCATTTCGCCCGTAGTCAGAATAGAACACGTTGCCCGATGACTCGAAAGCGATGCGCTGCGCAAACAGCGATCACTCTTGTCACTAAAGAGATTGTTTCAGAGCGAAGCTGAATAATAATGGCCAACGCACGACCGAGGCATCGCACTAACTGCATTCCCATATCGTCATTATTTCTCCATATGATGCTGGACAATCATCAATCCTTTATCTGCCTCCAATTAATCATGTTGTTATCAGCATATTATTATTTAGAAATGAAGAAAATAGGGAAATAATTCGATTAACCTCGACATCTGTAAACTCGACTTTCCATATGAATATCAGGTTTACTGTTATTTGTTAAAATGGTAATCAGATCAAAATCGTTCTTTACAAATGCATATATGTATATTAGCTCTTTTTTTGCAGAAAATAAAATTAATAAGAAGTGAGAGCTAGATGCTCCAAAAATCTCCGCCTTCGAGTAGGAAATTCTCGTGCCACATCTCATCATATTTTGTCATATTTTGAACATAAATATGTTTTATACATAGGTAACGTTACCAAAGTGGAAAAAAAATATTTTATCCTGAATCGCCAATCAGAAAACTACGTAATGTATTGAAAAACAATAAAAGTTAGATGAGTTTGCCATGTATTATGTAGATATTACCCCGCTTAGAAGAAAAACGTATCGCTGGGCACATGCCCCAATCGTTAAATTAGCCTATTTTGGCGTACGTGTTTCTGTTTGAATCTAAAATGCTATGGGCTCTTTAGTTTCGAAAGGCCAATCATAAAAATACGTGTATGAAACCATGTTACCTGTTCGTTTGAGAGCCAATCATAGTTAAATGGGAATTGATAATCGCGGTTGAAAGTCGGATAAAATGCGAAAAATTATGGCATTTTTTAAGTTTGTCTGAATATGAGAAGAGCATATTTATATTTTTACATGGATGTTTTTGTCAGTTATTCGTTGTGATTGGACACGGGCGTGCTCGAGACGAGAAAACAGGTCAAAAGGTCAAACCTTTATCACGCTCCGAGTGAAATAGCTAGCAGCCCCATTTTTATGTACTAAATTAAAACAACATTTTTTCATTTACCAAGAAAAAGAGAAACGATTTGTTGAGTGCAGCGAAATTAAATTTGCGACTCTTTTGTCGGACTGCGGAAGGTCATAGTTTTTTTCAATATGCGAAACTAATAATTAAAAACTGGCCAAGAGCATGTCGGACCATACTCATTATAAGGTTTCAAAGCCATTATTACAAAAAGTGCACTACAGATGAAATTAGTACGTTGTTACACTTTTTCCATATTTCAGGTATAGAAAAGATATAAGTACTTGAATTGCCTATAACCAGAAAAACAAGTGGACTATGACTATTAAACTAGTGTAAACTAAAGGTGCAACAAAAGCGTATCTTCATGGCACTTACTCCCTTTTTGTTGACGCCGTTTTCGGCAATAACTCAAAACAGTATATCCGAACATGTTCAAAATAATTTTCTTTGAAAGTATTTGTTAAGCGTTATCTCAAATATTTTTTCTATTTTTGAATTTACGGTTTAGAAAATAGAGGTTGGGAAACAATGTCTGCAACTTTCAGAGCGATTATTTCCGAAATTATTCCCGTAATCAGAAAAGTTGCTACGAAATCATAGTGTTTTTGAAGGAAATGTCAAAATATGTGCCTCGATGATGTTTGCCGAAAAAACATTTTTCAGCTTGTGTTACTGATATGGAGTGTCCCCTAAAAATATTTTTGTTATTTGACCACCAAACTAAGTATCGGCTTTATAGAAGATACCTACATTATAAATTTTATCAATATACGTCTTGTAGTTTTTGAATAAAATGCCTGTGATATATGGACACACGGACGGACGAACATGAAAACTATAAGGGTTCTGTGTTTGTCATTTAGACTCGGAACAAAAGGATCAGTAATGTTATATAAGAACTTTTAGTTTAGAACTTTTTTAACTTTTATTCGATTGGTTTCATGTATGTCATTACACAAATGTATTCTCTTTCTACATTAAAAAATTACTAAATAATATTGTTCATATCATTCATAACACATGCTCAACAAGTATTCTAACGAATTCTGGCTATATCCAAAAAACCATACTCACCAGATACCTGAGCAGTATCTGTGGCACGGTTTCTCATACTTCTCGGCCAGAGCCATGAGGTAGGGTCGTGGGCGCGCGGCGGCGGCGCGTCCGACCTCCCAGGACGGCCCCGAACGGGCTGTACGCCATCACGACGCCGCGGCTCCTGCACCAATCCACCAGCTCGCTGTTCGTCATGGAGGGATTCACCTGCATACATTCAATTGGAACTTGAATATGAATATGAACTATGGACTATGGAACTATGAATACATGCATTAAAATGTTGCCATTTGAAAAAAAAGTAGTGTTGTCTTTGTGAAAATTTAGTTTGTGACGGAAAGGAGTCGTTTCGCGAACGCATTGAGCTCCGCCTGCATTTCGTATATGACTAAATTAAAAACGCCATTAATAAACTATACGTTATAATTTTGACGTATTTTAGATTAGTTTTTTTCTTACAAACCTATTGAACATATTACTATATAGGCGATGCCAATATAAAAAATAAATATGTCGTTAATGACATAATAAAATTACGAGCGAACACGTCCAGCGAACAGAGAGGGACAGTCATAGGAGCGAAAAAGAAAAGATAGCAGTGCATTATTTTCCTTTGTATATCTTAGTATGAGTACATTTCTATTTGAAGGACAGGCTTTTCGGTAAATATAAACCTTATGTTGACTGAAGTATATCGAAGTTTCAAAGATAGTTCGAAAATCACTCTATAAATTGATTATAAAACTCAACACACTCAACAAAACAAAAGTTAAATAAAAAAACTATATTAATAAGTACTTGACTTATAAACTAATATCGATAAGAGGGTTTTCTATTATTATATTATTGTTATTTTACGGTACTTTTAATTTTGATTGATAGTCATCAACATTCGGAACGAACATATTAATGTTTTTATACAAAAAATATATATTTCAAAATTTGTTATTTTATTACTTTCAAACAGATTATAATTTGATTGGAATATGTGTACAAAGTGCAGGCTACATATGAAACATCTCCTTTTCTACATCCCAGCGCAATATGAGAGGGAAGTTATATCGCAATAAAATTACCTCGATCTGCAAATGGCTGGTTTGATAGTAACATTTTCATACAGTCTTTCCATCTGCGTCAAATTGAAATTTGATACCCCAATCGATTTCGTCAAGTTCAACCGCACAGCGTCTTCCATCCCCGCTACGTTTCCAAGTAATCCACGTCACTTATCTCGCCAGTTTTCTGATGATTCCAAACACGATTTGCATGTGAATTTCAAAAATTAACAATGACAAATAATCCGAAACATAAAAAAACCGTACAAAATAAAATAATGATTCTCAAACAAAATTGCTTATTTTCATTTTTCATTTGCATTACATTAAATTTTCAAATTACCAAAGTGATAATCTGGTCGGCATGAAAAGTATAGTTCTCTGAAGTGTAATCGACATTTAGATCGATAGGCATATCAGTGTCACGATATTTGTTTAACCTTTACAGTAATTGTATTTTTAATCTTTAATTCTTTCAGTACGACCAGCTCTTCATATATGAACGTCAAGATAATTTTATCAGAGTCAGTCGTATGACTTAGGTATAATGTTGAAAACGAAACATCAACTTAACAGTTCGATAACTATTCAAATTGGAATTAAGGGAATGTACTATAATGCTTAATTGAAGGTACAAAAGGGCAAACGTTTGTTATAAAAATATAAGGAATATAAAAGTATTTCCTTAATTCTAAAAACAAAAAACTATCCTATAATTACAAATTTTCCAATTTTTCGGATGCTCATAAATTTGCGGCACGATAATCGAAAGGATCTTAATGAGTTTTGGAAAAATCCTATACAAAATGTTAAAGTCAGAATTTTCACAAAGGGTTCTATTGCTGGATGCGTTTCCATTTTAAAAGTAATTTAAATTAAATATTAATTTATTTTGTTCAATTTGTAACAAATTTGCTTCCTTCTAGTTTTGTTTGAAAATTGCAGATATACGAATTTCTTACATGGGTTTTACTGCACGAATTATTGATTTGGACATTGTGTTAGCAGGTTTGTATTGAAAACGCATTATAATTAATTATTTAGTTGTACACATTTTTTGACTGGCATTAAAGTTCACCGTGTGTGTAGGTATAGAGACTATGGTCCCTACAGTTGTCCATCCTTCAGTGCTAGCGACATTGTGGTTTATTCTTAATTTAGCATTTGTGTTCCTAATTTCAGTTTATTTTTCATTAATAACAATGCATTTTTTTAATAGTTGAACACTTTTATTTGCTAAAGACGTTGCGATAAATGTTCTGAATTTATCACATACTAATTAACTTAAAAAATAATTACTTCAATTCTGCGGCTTATCTTTGAGCAAAGAGAGCAAACCTTGATTTTTGCGCATTCTAAGGACGAATCAGCATTTGGAATGGGTGGTAATGTCAATGCCAAAAGAATACAATAGTGATGTATTTCAAGTGTAAAACAATTATTTACCGAATAAAGATAATTTTCATTTGATTTGAACAAATTATTTACAGCTACTTTAAAATTAAATAGAAAGATTGGCATCATGATTCATTCATACGACTACGCAACGCTACGAAGTAAAGTTTATACTAACGCCAAGTCCACCTATAATTCGATCTAAAACGGAATCATTTTAGTAGGTTTAACTGCTGCTTCTAAACACACATCGCATTGCTTTACGTAGACTATTTATGAGGAGACGATTCCTCTCTGGTGTGTGAAGTCGTGCTTGGTGTGGATTCGAGATCAGGGTCGATAATGAACCTCTTGTTGAACTTGGGGTGGGGTAGGTAGGTTAAATGGATGAGTTAACGACTTCTGGCGCGCCTGCAGTATATGTCGAAAGAGAATAAGTTACTAGACTTATAGATTGGGTTTTCCCTATTATTTTTCTTGTTTTGGTCAAATGCGGGCATGATGGTGTATAGTCTGAAAACATCTTCGTTTGAACCCAAAGCGAACAAGTGAAATGCGAGATTTGCCAAGAAGCCTTGTGACAAAAGATTGTGCCCAATTACTTATCTCTATTCTCTTTAAAGAAACTAGTAGCTTAATTTATACAATATGTTAAAACATGCAGTTTTAGTCTCCAAAACCAATTCAATTAAAAAAAGTTCATTAGTGATTTTTTTATTATTTAAACAAACCTTTATTTTGTTGCAATCTCTTTTTTGATTATTTGTAAAAAATAATATCGAATTAGATATGGGTCAAGATGTTATAAAACTATGAGAAATCACAAATTTGGTGCAACAGTTTTGGAAATAAATGCCTCAGACTAATGGCAGTCACTGGAATATGAAAACTTTGTTTTTTTTTTTAGTACAAACCTTAAAGAAGAGTTATGGGTAAAAGTGCATCACAGAATTCTAATCACAAAAGTATTCTTATTTCCTCTTTTGTCATCTCGGTCTATGAAGAGAATTTTAATATTTGCAAAATTATCAAAATCACTACATCTAATTAGGTATAAAGCTAAAAATGTAAAATTCGCAACCCTCAATTATATTTGGTACTCCACGAGTGTTACCTGTTTAGCAGAATCAGTTGATTATCTTTATTAACCACATCAATTTGATTACTCAAAAAACAACACATTTTTTTTTTCTCTGTTTGCATCCAAGCATTAGATTTTTTATCAAGAATTATCAACGCACTTAGTCGGTATCCATTTGCCGAACAATTTCAAGCTATTAAATTGTCTTGACATTTTACACCATGCATACATGCAATATCGACTTGCCTAAAGAAGTAAAACATAGAAAACTAAACTAATATCGATCATTTGGGTTTGAAATTATATTTTGAATAAAAGTTAACGAAATTAATACAAATTTTATTATACCATCCATATTACTTTTATCGTTTGGGCCTGGGAACATGGCACTGTGGTCGGCTCAGGTGCCATTCCAGTATCAGGCAGGGTTTGTGGTTGAATGTGTTCCAGCATTAAATCAACACTTACTAAGACTGTGGGTGCAAGTAACTAATTTCGTTAGCACGAAAGAGTGATTAGCTATTTCCATTACTAATGGGGCGAAGTGTTTGCTTCAGATGTTCTTTACAAATTCCAGGTTTTGGTTTAAGGTTAACCCCTTTAAAACAGAAACTTTATGAAGATTTAATAGCTTGTGATTCGTATCATGATGTCGGTATCCAATTGACGTCTCTGAAGATGGCATATAGCTGCTTTAATGTTTGGATAATGTTAGGTAGTTAGTGCATTTTATGAAATTTTACTTCTTTTGGCGCATAAGAAAAATCCATTCGGTGTGCATTTCGAGCATATAACGTCCAAACGTAATATATAATTCGAATCGGTGCGTGTACCAGGACAACACACGCACGAATAAGTACAACAACCCTTATTTTATAATCAATTTTTCTGTAGTGTATTTTAATAAAAAAATAAAGATGTTCATATCGCCCGTTAACGTTCAATCAAATACCAGGGCAGCACACACAGGAAACAGTATAATAACATTTTATAAGTAATTTAATATGGCGCATCATAAAAAAAAGTAATTTGAATTTATCAAAATAAAATGTTATTCATTTGCGCCAAAGAAGTATAAATTCTAACATGCGTACATAAATTTACAGTGAGCATTCGACCCACCTGAGAGTAGGTGATCACAGCCAACCACGCACACTCGCAACCCCAGAGCAATCATTAGTTCACCTTTGAGAAGGTCGCTATCTGATTGAAGGAGAATGATGACTGAAAGTTTGAGGTAGGAGGATATAAGATATATGATGAATGGTAGAGTGGGCACGGAAGTTTCACTCACTTAACGATACATAAAATTGGAAGCTACTACATCACGTATGTATTCTGTGAAAGTGTGTTACCTCACAGATCGAACTGGTCTGTATTCGTTGCAATTAAATTGGCAACAGAATAAGTCTACCGAATTAATAATAGTACTTCGAAAGAAAATATCATCCATTTATGTTTTAAAGAACAATATATAACTAATTTTACACAAATTTTAGATAAAATGGAAACATATTGTTAATGACCATACATCTACCCATTTTCTTCACAAATACACAAAATTTTGGATTTGTTTTGTGAATGTAATTTACAGAGATAAAAGATCTTGTTTGTTTATGACAGGCGTGACATGTTTACGACTTATTTAATCCTGATGATTCATCGATCTGTTTATATTTCAATACCATTCTGGTCTGCCAGTCGGCGGGTACACTGCGATAAATGCGTTTACATATCAAGTGCGATGAACAAAAGCATTAAACTAGTTTTTAGCGATTTATTGTCCCTTCGTGTTTTTGAATATACGCCTTCTGCTTTTTCACATGTTTTCTTTCATCTGAACTCAAAACCTTCAAACCCTTGATAGGATCATTTCATGACAGTATTACAACCGAATGAAACAAAGGTACGTTAAAATTTTATCATATTTCGCGAAAATGTTTCACAATTTTAACTCATCGCTGGCATTGGAGTGATTACTCATCTTTTCTATTGTAGATTAATTGAAAACATGAATAATAGAACTACGAAAATTATTTCATTTTTACTCAAAATTACGGTTGAATATTGTCGCTTTCGATCGCATTAACTCTATGGCAAGAAAGAATTTACGAAAAAACGAAATAAATCCCCAAGTTCGGCAAGCTATAAAACATGTTTTCCGCTCCAAGTTAAATACTTAATCGAATAAAGTCGCTCTCGATCCATCGGTTTCGGCTTGACTGAGACGAGAGTACAAACGAATTGTTTTATTGTGGAATTCCGTCATGAAGGGCTTCATTGAAAACTTTTTACGGAATCCTAAAACGGAATATCGTAAAAATCAGTTATAAATAATGAGTTAGACACCGTTTAGCGATTTACTTGTACCAAGCTTTTTAGTTATTAAAGTGAAAAATTCAACGGAAATATATCTGTATAACAAACAACGTATCCTTGTATTATTCATTATTGTCTTAGTTGCGGTTTACTATTTCATAATAGTAAGATTTTGATTCATTAGATTATAACAATAGGTTATAGTTAGTTTATTTTTTACGAGTCAATCTTAGTGACGTGATTAAGGATCATTGATAAATCTCGTTAAAAAAAACTCTACACCGAAATGAAATAAGCAGTTATGATTTCATTAATATTTTTTTATTTGTCGTTACAAACGCTAATGCCTGGACAGTGCTATTAAGTTACCTATATTATCTTGTGCTGTTGATAACTGTTACTGTCATTATCCGTTAATCTTATTTATACTATACACACAAATTACGAATGTAATCATTATTTATTTAATTTTCTGCATTAAAATCGTCCCGCAATACCAAATTAATGAATTTTAATATCAACAACGTAAGTAGTATTTATATAATTCTAACAATACACTGTATTACAATTTTAATATAATGACATATAAACAGAAAATAGTGAATACAGTTACATTGCAGTGAGCTGTCAGCCGTACCCGAAGGTACACAGTGTGATGATAATATACTCAGCGTATAATAACTCCTTAAGCCAATATATATATAACGTAATTTTAATACATCGGTTCTAAAATCTTGATTAATTTCGGTGACACTTTCACACCGTAAGCCCGGCGCGCGCGTATACCGCGATCTGAGGCCAAAACAATTCCCGTGGACGATATTCAAATTCTTCCGGGCTCGAGCGTGAGGTCGTCACGGCGAGCATTCAACAATGGTCCCGTAATAGGCTGAACGTGACTCGCTCGTACAACGCCATCGAGGCACCCGAAAGATGAGTGCCCGCAGATCCCTCCTCCGATGTTTACTGGTTTCATTAACCTCCCGCGCCTCGATCGGTAAATGCGACAACCGAGGAATGCATTTATTTTTGATCGAAACTTGCACTCTATCGCCGATTTTGAAAACTAATGAATCAAAACGCGCAAGATAAATATTTTTATAAAAAAAGTCAAAAAGTCAAGCTACGTGATGCAATGATCGTTGCAGGATATAGCATATATTTACGAGTTGAATACAAATACATAATAACTCTTAGTAATGCCGAATTAACGCGCTACGTGTGGGCCCGTATCACTCGATTTTGCACGTCGACGTTTAAAATTTATGACTTAGCGATAGACATGCAGACGGACCCGGCCTCCGCTCATGCATAGGGTATGATCGAGGTCACATCCTTCAGGTGCGAGCGATATCTATAAATAACACGAACGTTGATTTACAATCAAAATTGTGTTATATGAACGAAAATGAAAAGCCTTTTCATTTTACCAGATCTTACTTCTATTACGTAGAAGCTAGTTTTTCTTTTCAGTTCATAGTCGAACAATGTAAAATTATTCTACGAATTTCCTACGCATTGTATTGAAGTTTAGAAAAAAATTCCTAATTACCCATCAAACCTGACATTTCATATATTTTATTACTAAAATATTCCTCATTTAACGATCTTTAACCTTCTTTCAAAATTACAATAGCGAAATTACAAAAATCTACTCTCATTTGTTGGATGAGGCCGTAGTTATATATACGAGTGTTTCGCGGTCTCATTTAAAGAGGCGCTATATATTTTCAATGTAGGTAAGTACAGAAATTGAAATAAAGCGCTTAAATTCAAAATCATTTTATTATACAGGTCATTGCGGAATACTTTCTATGAGTATTTTTACATTATGAATTTACCATTTGATTGAGAAACAGTTTTCCTGAAGGTTAACGAGCAAAATTTAAGAACAACCTCTAATAGTTTTGTAATGTAATTACAAATACATACTATCTTCAACTACCAATTACTTCAATTGACCAAATCCTATAACACACTGACTCGCTCGCTGCCCGATCGCGAGGGCTTATGGCACAAGTCCCGGCCATTTCAATTCCGCTATTTTATACGAAGAGCATGTTGTAGCTTTAAACTCTTCGTAATGCCTGACATTAATGAAAATTCTCTTCTAGTAGTTTCATCTGCGAGTTCTCGATTGAAATGTATTGAAAAATTATTTTTGAAGACATTAAATGTGTCTCCGGAGCATGAACAATATAAGACAGTTTTGCGGGTTACAGGGTTTTTACAGAAGGATAAATAAAAGTAAATATTTTCACGGAGAAAATAATAATTATATATATATATATCATCTACTATCTTTACATTACAGACGTGCAGTAGCAGCTTCCTCTGTTTTGTTTCGTAAGTGTGAGTTCCGCCATCCCAGATCTCCTCCATCACCCTATTCCCCCTCGTTACCCTATTCCACCCTCCACCAGACCATGCCCTCTCCATCAAATATTCTATTCTTACCCAAGAGGCCGGCAACATGGCAGTGATCACTCCCTGGTGACTCGCATTCTGTTATACCCTCAAAATTACTATAAGAAATAAAAATGTATTCTTATTGAATTTGGATGAATAAGACGACGCATCGAAAAGAATATCGATTGAATTCAATTACGAGATTTCCATAGACTAGTATTTTAATTCAAAATGTAATTCTATAAAACGAGACAGGGATAATGAAATCAATAACTTCAGAATAATAAGACAAACGTTTACATACTTTCGTGGTGACAAACATCGTTTCCGTTCGCGTTGTTTTATCGATATAGTTCCTTACGCCCAGCCCTACTTCGTCCTCGGTGCGGTTTTAGGGACGCCGTGTCGACGTGCGCGTACCCAGCCTCAACGCCACTCCGGCCTTCGCCAGGGAATGATTTACCGATAATCCTCATACCCTGTGGAAATAATGACTAGATTATAGATTATTTCAATCGGTTATTGATCAATGTTTGCATTATACGGACTAATTGAATGCGATCTTTAATATTTGATAATTTACATCATAATAAGTTTCCGTATCGTTGGTGTAAACTAAAACGAACAAATGAGAGTTTCTGTTAAAATTTAAATTCAATAGAAGAATTAATATTATATTGAACTATAAATATATTGTATGCCTATTGTGTACCTTAATGAAGGGACGAGCGTAGGAATACGTATCGATTAAGAAATTCAACATATCTCAAATTTAGAAAAGCGTCACGATAACTACACCCTCAAATGCATAGTAACAGCATATAGCAGTTAGATCTCGGTATTACTTTTATTTACACTGTTTACACTAAGGTCTGAGCCTCGTTTAATATACATTTATACTGCATATATACCGTTCATTTTGTTTCTCGTATCTCCTGACCATCCTTTCCGGGATACAAAGAAAAAAATTATAAACATTGCCATAGGCCCTTCATAGCCATGACTAAGGCTTGGTTTCGTCCTATTCTATCGTATGATCCATTAAAAATAAAGCACTGATAATGGCATATAATGATATATCGGTAAATTCTGAACAAAGTGTTTGATGCAAAAGGATTACAAGTGAAAATGTTTCAGATAAAAATAGGATAAATATATAGAAAAGCGAAGAAAAAGGTCTTGATATTCAAAACTACTTTGTGATTTACTTTTAATGAAACTAAACCTTTTCTATACATACAAAATACATACTATCCCTTATTTTAGAGATCCTGGTTAGGGATCCGAAAACTTCTTTCCCTTAACATTACATAAACGCAGGAACATTCGACGAATACCTACCTACTTTGAAATCCCTTGCTATAAAATGTATGCAAGGCCGCGCAAACCTCAGTCGGCATGGGTAATACAAAAATTACATATGTAATTACACATTACAATCGCCTTAAAAATATACATTTTCATAAAATAAATTTTTATCGGTATTTATACATTTATCCGTGAACTAAAAACACACGGGCACATCCATTTTTGCGTTTATATATTTATATATATATAAACATTTCTAACAATTTCGTAACATGTAATTGTAAACGTCCGCCAGATGGATGCTGAAGCTGGTGCCAAGGCGACCGCTGGCATTTTATTTCCATCGTTCAAAGCGTAATATGTAGGTACCTTCATTTATTACCCTTAAAAGCACACGCAAATGACAACTCTGTTATTTGTTTATTATTATTTTTACTAATTATACTGACCAACAAATTGAACAATATCAAATTGAAAATTAACAACCGATAGGCGGCCATTTGTAATAAAACACTGCGCGCGACTGAATGTATCAGATTGTGCGTTATTTCGCGATCAGCGCTGCAAGGTCGTTACTACACGCGTTAACTTGATAAACCGGAGGCTTACTGGAAATAGTTTACTAAAACGCCGACACAGTACGAGCAAACGCAATCTTATTGCGTAGAACTTAAAGCTGAATTCGACGGAAAAATTTCACCGTCGACTCGCCCCATCCGGCGCCGTTCGAAGTTTCATATCGAATAATTCAATCGATTATCGATCCGGCGCCCAATTTTCGACTAGTAATCGTTCAGCCGTTAAAGCCGAGAGCGTAAACCACCCGTTAAAGGTATAACGCCGGGTTGGTACTTAACGAAGGTCGGGCCGGTGAGAAGTCAATGTACTTGTTTATGTAAACCGTGCGCGTTAACTTCGATGGTGAAATACCGCTTACGCGTGCTCAGAAATTTTTATGTGCACTCAACAGTCGAAAAAAATGCAGTGCCCGCACGGAGAATAAGACGATCGCACTCGAGCCGTAAAACCTATACGACGTATGCCGGTACAGTCGTTTGTCTTTGATGCGAACCGAAAGGACGGGCGTTATGGTAATGAAGTCTTTTTGTTTGCTTAGAGGAAATTCTTAGGAATCGTGAACGATCTATAGTCATATATGAGCTCGTATATGAACTTTATTTGTATGTGCGAATTTAATATGCGGTAGAAAAAGTTTGGATATATTAAAAAAAATGGTGATCTATACGACCACAATAGTGGAAATAAAAAAAGTAGCCAAATGCGAGTCCGGGGTTATTCCTTTTTGTAGATAACAGCTTTAAAGGTATTTGATTGTAATTGTGTATGAATTGGTTTGAAAAGAGTTATACTTAAGTATCTTACTCGTTTTTTCTTGAAGGTCAATCTAGCAAAAGCTGTTAGAACTCCAGGAATAGGTTGAATTTTTTTAAATACCTAGGATTTTTAAAATGTTACAATATTTTTCAAGTGTTACTTTTAACTTACAAAATAAAACTATTTCGGATCTAAATTTGATCCCCTTCCACACAAAGTGCTTTATGAGTAAAATTTTAAACATTTTTATATTTTGATATATGTAAACACAAATCAATATTGAATTACTGAGACGGTATTATTAAAGATTGCGCCTACATAAAAGCTTATCTCCCTCCAACTTTTCACATGTTGTATGAATCCTACAGAAGTCAAACCGAAAGCAACCTTGAGATTCGCGCAAAACAAGAAGTTAAGAAAGTTAGCTACGGTAATGTATTGTTGGGCCGGCAATTGAACCCTAAACCCTTCGCATCCGAAGGGGATGTGTATTTACTAGTTACTTTGTTAATTGTATTTTTCTAACGTCATTAACCATACTAAATACGGTCCACATACTCATTTACTTATTTATCATTTCACTTTATATTTATTAGTGTGGCATTGGAAGCGAATTAGAAATTCAAAGAACTGTACTCATATCGATTTTTAAGATAATAATGGAAACTCACTTTAATACACAAAAATAAACAAAACTTTCAAGTTGACCTTTTAAACGCAAGTTAGTAACAGTAACTATAACATCATTAGCTAGTCATCGGGTTGTAATCGAAATTTTTCAAGTATCGAGTAGTTACTTCATTTTAATAAAAAAGCATTGATACATCAGAAATAAACATTTACATACTGAAGACAAGCTGCCTACAATACCTGTTAGACTGCGGTTTAAAGTTTAGACAATAGTCAACGAAATTAGTGAAAATCAATGTTATTACGTCACGGATATGACGTAATTACATTGATTTCCTTTACGCCCACTGACGTCCGCTAGCCCTTTACGTCGTTAAGGGTCCCATAAATACCCACATTTCTTAGTTGTGGTTTCATGTCTGAAACCTCGCTTACTAAGGTATCTGTATTAGGCAGACCAGGGAATCACAGTGAATTCTGTTTGATTCCTATATTCTCACAAAATCTATTTCTAAAACGGTCACATCGAACACAATTATACCTGTGCACAAGGTAATGAAATCGTATTGTGCAATGCTGTATTATGACCGTCGTGTTATGATCCATCTTACATTTCTTTTGTTGACGATTCAACACAGGACACGAGTAAAATGCGCTCTTGTACAACATATAATTGCAATCCATAAACGCAATGGAACTCATAAGCACGTTCGTATTTTTCCCAAATTTTCCAATCGTTTAAAGAATCTTATTGTGCGCATTCCACGCATTCTCCCCGATACAAGAAGCTAATACGCTGCCAATAAACCTTTAAATGTACTGACAACGATTCACCTAAACCGTTTACCCAAACACCTTAGATCAACTATCACACGATTTACGATCGACGGGAAACTAGTGCGTACCATCGGCAAAATCTAAATTTGACCGAACTGTTTAGCAGATGATCGATTCGATTCTTTTCGAAAAGATTCTCTTTAAATATATACATTTTTATTATTACGGTCTGGATTAAATTTGTCCTTTTAGATAATGAACACTATATTAACTTGGATTAGAATATTCACCATAATCGTTGTTTGTTCCGGTAACTTTTCCTAATTAACAATAAATTTAACGAAATCATTGTGGTAATAGATGTATATGAATAAAACGAAAAACATTAAAAGGTATTCTTGTGGTTGAAAATCTTCACGTATTTGAACCTTCTCGTATTTAAGAGACACGTTTATGAGATATTTTTGGCATTCGAATACATTGCTAAGTTTCTTGTCCATTAAGGAAGAAATTTTCTATATATGCTTTACTTTACGTATTTTTTATAATTTGCTTTTTAAAATGATTCTAATATTTTATAAAATAATTATGATTGTTTTAATACATGTTTATGTAACTATCACTTACTTAACAGAGTTTACCTTTTGTAGCTCAAAATAAAACTATTTTGTACATTTTTTTTAAGTTAAACATATGGAAAATATTCTTCCTTCATATATTACAAAAAAAAACGGTACTTTTAAAAATGTAAAATCAACTTTCGCTGCCAATACCCAAAACCCTTTCTTGGAAGCTCGCAATTATCTATCCACGTAGGCATTAAGAGCCGCTTCGCTACAGAGGTTGAACTCTATTAAGTAGACCGGTCATAAATTATCGAAGGCGGGCCCTCCGTGCGGTTAAACCGCCGGCGCCCAGCGGGCGTGCCGCGCGAGCTGCGGCCGGCGCGCGCCACCTCCGGCGATCGCGATCGCGCACATTAGTAACTGGATAGTAGATTTTATACGGCTAAGTAGGGCTGTAGTACACCGACTAGCGCGATAAGCGGGCGAAGAGCGATTGATGCTCTCTATTTTTGAAGTGAAACTTCTTATGGCACGGGGTGAGCCTAAAACGACACGAAAATGCGTCACGCTAAATAATATAAAGGGGAGATGTGGAATAATCGGCGAATAATCGGTGGAGAGTAAGGCCAGAGCGTTACTCAGTTTCGTGTCGCTGGCAGCTGCGTCATATATCCATATATCCCCACTACGAACTGCTGAGTTTGGAAAGTAAGGCTAGCGCGTGACTCACTTTCGAGTCGCCGGTAGCTGTTATATCTCCCCACTTCTAACTGTTAAATGTGGGGAGCAAGGCCAGTGCGTTACTCGCTTTTGTGTCGCTGGCAGCTGCACGTACAATATAATATTATACCCTCTCCACTATCCCTGTATTCTGTGAGAAAGCCGAGCGAGTGACGCCGTTTTGTGTCGCAGCAGTTGCGCTTAGGCTTGTGTTTAAGCAGAATGCTATTTGAATAGTGGTTGAAAATAATTGTTAAGATCAAGTGGTAGTGAAATTAAGTGGATTGTGTAAATGATTTTT
Organism: Eumeta japonica; assembly: GCA_005406025.1. NCBI lineage: Eukaryota > Metazoa > Arthropoda > Insecta > Lepidoptera > Psychidae > Eumeta > Eumeta japonica. The sequence goes on from BGZK01002825.1 coordinate 29,140, forward strand.
GAGTAAATTGAAAAATTGGACTAGCAATTTAAATTAAAATTAAATGTATACGTTATTAATCATTATTATTAAATGTATTTGTAACTACAGATTCTGCTTTTTATTTAAAATTACCCTTTCTCGACCTTATTACTAGCCACAGAAGTTTCACTTCTAACGTGTGTGGCGACCACACACTCTTTTTTTCTTTTTTTGCTTACGTCTATTACCGCGCATGTGTACGAATACATTTTTTGGCTAATCAACCCCACTGCGGAGTTATAAATCTTAAAATGTTTATAATAAAATCATTTTTAAATCATTGGAAGGTTATTGCCATGCATTTTTAACAAGAAAGGTTCACCATGAAACGATTATTTCTACTACTATATTGTTGAGCACAAATATACAAAAGAGATCAAATTGTATTCATACTCACGACTAGATATTTTTGCATCAGTTATAATGGTAGTTAGTCTAGTTATTAAATTTCATAACAAATATAGTCGAGGAACGAACATGTGCTTAACACACACTACTATTTGTCGATCTGTATATAAAATACCTTTAAGTCAGTACTCATAGTCAGTCATTATTTCATCATATTCTCCAGAATATACAGGTCAGTCTGAAAGCCCTTAAAATACATAAATTGAGCAACTAGCTTGAATCACTATTTTGAAAAAATAAAAAAAATTTTTATTGTTTTTCAAAATAGTTCGATGAATCACTACATCGCTATATTCAATGGAAATACTCAGAAAATACTTTGCCCACTCGCACTTGGGGTCGCTTTGACGGCCTTTTAATGCTCAGACCACTACTTCCTCGGCATCCGTAAACTAGCCTTTAAGTTTTTCTTTTATTTAAGGTATAAATAAAATTCGCATCGTGCGAAGTCGGGGTTGTAAGACAGCTGAGCCAGTAGTTCTATACCTAACGTTCCCATATAGTTAGTTGTTTGTCTGGCCGTATGTAGTGAGGCGTTGTCATGACGAAGGTCATGACTGCGAGTCTCTTTTCTGAACTTTTCCAAAACAGAGGCAAACAAAGTTAGTGTACCAGTCTTCATTGACTGTTTATTTTATTTTAAAACAATTGTTGAATTATGTTCTGTTATTCCGATGAAAAACACTATTCTTTTCCGACGTTCGACCTTATTTTACTTTAGTAGGAAACTCTCGAAAAGAAACACCCATCGGGCAGACTATTATTTGGTCTTTTGGGTCGTTACAGTAAGTTCAGCTTTCATCACCTGTAACTAAGTCGTATACAGCATTTCAGTCACTACCGGCAAATCTTTGCACCATTTCGCGGCACAAATTAACACGACGAGTTTTAGGTTTCGGTCAAATTTTAATGAATCCACAGAATACATAGCTTCCTAACCGCTAAACATTCATGGGTTTTTGCGCCTGGCTTAAACCAATGCCTAAACTTGTCTGGTTTGCTGGTAGGCCACTCTTTTGTCAGTCTCTATCATGAGCCACACAGCACCGACGTTGTCTTCGATCGTCGCCTTATAGAACATTTATCACGCAGATCGTCAGTCTGATTGGTGCAACCTCGTTTAAATTCATTAAACCGATTATAAACAGTGACAAGGGATGGAGCTTCATCATGACAGTTAAACCAAAGTCTGTTATAACCTGAATGTTGGCTTAAACGGCAACTAAAGTCATAGAAAATCATTTCATAAAAATTTTCATGTTAAATTCATGTGGACGTTAAATAAACAATTATCTTTTGCCACCAATTTGTAACAAGAAATGACGGATGAATGGTTTACCATAGTGGCGCATTCGTTTGCAAAATTGTTTTAATTCGTAATTATCTTTTAAAATGTCGGAAGGTTTTGTGATTATAAAAATGTAAGATCTTTTTATCTTTTGACGTTATTGTTTAAACAACAAAAATTACATAGCCTAAAAATGCATTTATTGCAATCAATTTAATTTTTAAATTCTTTATAATATTTCGAATGAAAAAGTCCTCACACCCATCATCGTATTTCCAACCTATTATTTGTTATGAATTTTTAAAATTGAAAAGCGCCGAAAATCTAATTTTCTTGAATTCATTAATATTCCTTAAAAATTGAAATGCTATTATTTTTAATGTTTCACAAAATTTCAACTATACTAAACAAAATAGATTTTAAAACTTTGTTTATTTATGATTTTTGACGTTATAACAATTTGCTTCCTACGCGTAGAAATTTCTCACGGATCAAAACAGGTATATTAGTATTTTTATCTCATAAAAATAAGTGCTATCCGTTTATTATGAAGATCACAGTTTACAATGGGCAATGCGTGCATGAGCCACTATAGGCCAGCATGCGAAACAATTTGTTTACGGTATGAGTAAATAAATGGCTTATTGCTGTCTTATGACGCACTACCATGGACTTCTTAGTGATCGCGGCCCATTTTTATTTATATACTGCTGCATACAACTACTATGAAGTGCTTACTACGACAAGTAATAAAGAATTGCGTAAAATACGATGATAGATGCCGACAATTCATGGTAATTTCTTATTCTTACGCAGTTTAGTTTTTGGGTCGTAAATTACCGCTTAGATTGGTATAATTAAATAAAGTTTAATGTTTCTTAATTACTCCATGATAGCGACATTTCGGGACTCAAATTTAAAAACCCGCAACTAAAAAGTGCACAATCACGTTAGCGATTGATGACGAACTGAACAACTATCGATGCATACTTCTCTATGAACTGAAGAATGAGTGACTGTGTACACACCACCGACCACGGAACGCCACTATTCTTTAGAAGTGTGCCCAAAAACCAACAACTTCGCCATTACGCGCCATGATCTATTTTCCCACTGGCAATTATCCTCCATCATACACTTGCCTTCTGTACACAATGACGATGGCCTGTAGTGGACCAGCCTCAGCCATTATGTATTTAGGAGCCTTAACAACAGTGGCCGATGGAGTCAGTTCATTTAAGTATAATGTATAGCTTTTATATTTTACTGTAATAAAATAAATATTTAAATACAGCGTTCTAATAAACTCGTAACTAGGAAATTCGAAACATGATGCTATTTAGTATTCATGTTAGAAAACGCTCGGCAAACGTATTTTTTTGTAAAAGCAGTGATTCAATAAATTTTGAAAGTAGTTGTTACTAAAGTAAAAAGAATTACTGGAGGCAATAGTCGTTGGACATATAACCCATGTAAGATATTTTTGCTTCTATCAGATATGCAAACCTAAATTTTTTCAATTACTTTTTACCTTCTAAACAATTATTTTCATAATACTTAAATCAACCCGTTCTAGTAAATGCCGGTTCTAATAAATTAAAATATTGTTTCCACATAAGTTTAACAAGGACTTTACTTCTTTAAAATTATTGTGTTAACGTAATTGTTGTATAGCGCAGCTGTTGTATAATCAAGTTCCACTGCAAGGCTAGCACTCAGGGTCTCTGAGAGGACTGTCAGTTCTCACGCAATCCTAATGTTAGTTAAAAGCACTAACTTAGAAACTTGAAAAGTTGAAATTATCTAACTTAACTAGAATTCGATACATTTGATATGCAGACGAACTACTCAAACTCTAAAAAAGTAACGGGAAAGCATGGAAATGGATTAAATGAACATTTAATTTTTTATCTGCTGTAATAAGTTCTTATTATAGTTGTAAAATTGTTGTGTTTATATTACAAGTATATTAATTGGAGATTAAGTACCAGCTTTTTCAAAATTTATATTCAAATTTTATATGCATTAGCAAATAATTCTGTTGTACCATATGAGAGATTGCTCTTAAAATGATTTTACCTTCGTTTATAATGCAGGCGTATATGACGAGAGAGTGGTAGATGCGATGAGGTACCACTTATTTCTGTTTACCAAAATTCGACTGTGAAATGTGTCCGAACAATAATAAATATGTTTTTGCATCATTAAACTTATTCATAAATACATAGGACATGAGCCAACAATCTATACTCATGCATAAAGCACTTATGTTTAACGTTTTACTTATATCAAAATTACCGGTGCGAGACCGATCGACATTTTCAACAACTTAATTTAAGTCACCAGCTTGACCACAGTGTCTCGAACAGCAAGTTAACGTGAGGAACCGACGACAGTTCCGGGCGTTATCGTCACATTACTGACGACGGTCTTTAACTCAAACCTAAAGTAAAAGGTTGTGGGACACCAGCCTCAGCACGTAGATGATAAGAAACCTGACAAGACAAGTCAGACAAATCTGACGGTCACGACATGCTCACTCCGACGCTTTGACGCATAATTAATTTACGAGTCGGCACGATCCGCTCATCTTTTACGAGTCATACGCAAATCAAAATATCATTTATCATTTTTTGATGATGAATTATTAAGTGATCTAAGTTTACAAAAACAGTCATCGACTTAGCACCGTCCGTCCGTTAACACGGAATGTAATAATGCGAACAACTTGCACTTCATGGGACTTAACGGTCCGTTCTTGGAAAAGTTAATGGAAGATCTAAATTAATGTCAAATTGAAATTCTTTCCTTCTTTCGATAAATTGAAATAGTTTAGAAGAAATTTAGTTTAGAAGAAAACTATTAGTGGACCTTTTTAAAAAGTTTATAAGATAACAAGAAATTTAACTTTGATGGACGATTAAAAGTACCAATTAAATCAAATTTTAGGAATTTTGTTCGAAAATAATTAAATTTTGGAAATTTAGAAAGATTGATTTATATTTATCTAGATTTAACGTTGTTTTAGGCAATGTCAAACTACTAAATTTGTAAAAACTAGAACAATGATAAAAAATGAGAACATTCTAATTAAAATAAACACAATTTTGGCAAAAAATTGAATGGCTGAAATAGCTGAACAGAAATATTGACTAAGTACTGTGAAATTCGTGACTGATTTTCCTTTTTTAATTTACCCACAACACTATAGACAAAGTTTAATTATAATTAGTACAATCACTTGTGACCCTAATATTTATATTTATAAAGTGGATCGTAATTACATCCAATATTATGGCATTTATTGTGTCCTATTTTTTCGGCAATGCAATACAGAGGGCGTTCACGATAAAGTAAGAATGGGGTGGAATACTCTTTGGAACCAAAAAATAAATACTGGCTGGTAAAGTTGGAAGATTGATTAGATTTTACAATGAGGAATAATTTGAATGTCTTTTGTTCTTTTAAAACAGAAGACTTTGATTTGCAATATGTCGTAGCGTGTTGTTGAAAATGGAAAAAATAATAATTGCACATGGTTAAAAGTATCATGTACTTGAAAACTTCCACCAACAGATTAACCAAGTGATCAAAGAAATGGTAAAAAATCGAAACAATTGTTTTAGCAGATCGTCGAGTCAGGGTACGTTTATAGCCGAATATACAAAGATCTTAACCGGTAGCGTGCAACGCAACCTGTAGTATGCATAGCATGTTACACGAACGTTTAGGGATGAAAAAAGTATCCCGCCCTGGGTTCCTAAAATGCTTACCTATGCCAAAAAACAGATTTAATATTTTCGAGCTTCTTTGGAACTCCTACAACAAGATTCCGATATATTTTTGGCTCTATTTATAACGATGGATGAAACGTGACTTTATCATTACGATTTAAAAACAATATTACAGCCCATAAGTTGGAAGAGGTCATCGTCTCCATCACCTAAAAAATTTAAAGCGTGTCGATCTACCGGTAAGATCATGGGCTCTTTTTTCTCGGACAGTAAAAGGTGGTCATGATAGAATATCTTTACCGTGTAGCTACTGTTACGGGCGTTTTATATAAGGAACAAATAAAATAACGCGCAATAAATTGGAAAGAAACAGTAAGGTGAACTAGCAAAAATTGTTTTGTTCCATCAAGATAATGCCTCGGCTCACAGATCCGCCGTTGCTAGAATTCGATATGCTGTCTTCGAAATACATCCTAATTTTCTTGATCATCCTCTATATCCACCCGATCTTACCTCTAGTAATTTCTATTTACTTCCAAGCTTGAAGGAGTGAAAGACCATGGATTCGAAGATGATGAAGCAGTGTACGCTGCAGTACAGTAATTTTTAAGTGCTCGGGACGAAGAGTTTTTCGCGAAAGGAATTTTAACCTTAGAAAAAAGATATATCAAGTGTATTATGCAAAAAAAACAAGTATGTCCGAAAATAAAATAATATTTAATAAAAGTTACCGGCAACATAGTCATTCTCGTTTTATTAAACGCCTCTCTAAATAATTAAATTTGTGAAGTTTGGATGCGACACGCGACCAAAATTGAAATTTCAATTTTTACTGACAGGTAATTACACGACAATGTAAAACAGGCACTGTTGTTTTCGGGGATTGTGGCGAGGAAAATCTGCCATTCAAAATTCAACATCATTTACCTAGTTGACCACATAGTCGCTCTACCAGAAGTCAATCTTAATCGAATTTTCGTATTTATTTTTACAGAATACCACATACAGATTCCGTTTCGTAATTGAAATTCTGACGAAACATAAGAATACACGTACATACATAGATAAACAGATACGCCGCCAAAGTCATAGCCTTCTTTTATGGCTTCGCTGTGGTAAGGTTAGAATAGCAGGAAACGTAAACCAAAACCAATGAAAATGTAGTTTTTAATATACTTAATTTCTATAAAAACTAGGTCACATGGGCACAAAAAAGTATGGGTGGGAATGTGCTCTCCCTCCTATCGGTTAGGTGGTAAATCGAGGATTTGTCCGTGGACGGCACCGTCAGTGCCGCCATGGATGGTGTGAAATGTCTCCAAATTATTGACTCATACTCTTGGACTTGTCGCACCGACGATATGGGGTATTTCTTTTCTTGGATCGTGCCAGACCACCAATGGACGAACGATGAAAATCAATGTCCAATGTTTGCTACACGCTCTCGAACTAAAGGCCCAGGCTGGTTTCCGTAAACGTGCTAGTTTTGGATTTTTAAACGGTAAAGACGTCACTTCTCCACATTAATGAGCGGAATAGTTGATTTTGGAGCTGGTTTCGCTCTGACTCTTGCAACTTCTAATCAGCATATTAATTAGTTCATTTTTGTGATGGCCGCTATCACATAAAATACTTAAAATTATAATGCTTTGACATATGGAGTTTAAGATAAACTACTTTATTGCAAATACAACGATATATTATTTATTGAAGTGAAACTTCTTAACAGCGCTTCGATAATCGATAATTTGACGAGAATTGATGTTTCAAAGACGCTTCGTTTAGGTACACTTAGTGACGCGAGAGAAAGAAAGATGTAACATAGTGACGGATCAGAGAGATGTATATTCCGACGACACGGTGGAACAAAGAGATTGCATAGCGATACAGAGCGATTGATGAAGTTAGTGTTGCGCATGTGCGCGTTGTAGATGTGCGCATCTGATGGTATACATGAACAACTTCAGTACCGAACGTTACGTAATTAATATTTTTATCATTGTGTTTATGATTATTTACGATTTTGTACATTTGTGTAGTGTGATTGTTATATTATACATGCGAAGAAGAGTGATTACGTGAGTATATTTCAACTATTAACATTTTATCAATAATGAAGATTTTAAGTTTAAGAAGTTTTACTCCTATCGCGTATGGTGTTGCATGCAAGATTTATTTTACTTTTGTAGTTGTATGAATATTTAATTTTCTATTAAGGAAATTTCAATAAGAGTTGAAGAAATTGGCCAATTTTGTTACCTTTATTAAGATTGCAAATAATAATATTAATCTAATTTTATTTTTATTATTATGTATTTATACCACCTTCCTACTTAGTTGTATTTTGAGCAACCGTAATGTGATATGCAATAGCAGCAACATTTTCTTCGAAACATATTTCATGTCGATGACTTCGGCGTACATACCACCTGATACTATATGAGTGGGATGTGATTTTACGAAAATATTTCAGCAATTTGGTATCTCAAACAAACCACATATCAAACTCTTCATCAGTTTCTTTCTTCGTATTTTAGATATTCACTCTATTATTCGAACTGTAGTTCGCCACAGATTTTGCTAACAACTCTCTGTAAAACCTTTAACACTTGATTCCTTGGTATGTGTAACTACAAAATTTTTTCTTTTATATATCTAGAGGGCACTTATATTTCGTGTCTTCTTAACCACAGATTAAACACAGTTACAAACAGGGCACTGCACGAAATTGTGTTTACTGAATCTATATAATAAAATGGCGTGCGAGCCGAACAGGAAAATTGCTACATCCCACGCGTGACCTATACGGATAAAGAAGAGTGCTCTCTAAGAGGATAATCGGTAATCCGGCGCGCAGCCGCCGCGCGCTGAATGGCTTTGCGACAGCTCCACACCGCCCGTCCAAAGTCCAAAACCGGGAGTCCAGTGGAATGACTTACTTTTAAAATTTATTATGTATGACAGTTAGTGATCGTAATCGTTAGTGCGGCATATTTTATTATTTAAGTGAGCAATAGGATGTTGACAATTTATAGGAATGTGTTTTAAATAGCTACAGTATCTAATGGAGCCCTAAATATTTTTTAATATGTCTAATCCACATAAAATCTTGCATTTAAAATTTCATTTTAAATTTCGCTCCAAAACGCTTGTCCGTGACCGCGCTATGTCACCTGTTCCTAAACGCTAAAACTGTTAAGGTGATTCTGGTTTTCGTTTGATATAAAATAAATTCTAAGTTTATAAGTGTGTGCTGTACCTCGGTGTGAAAGTACTTCTATTAATATACCTGAAAAGTTGTTTGTACACGTTCCGTGTACGGCAAATGTCAGAAAAAAGTGGCTTCAGCTTGCCTGGGGATCCAACCATACTGCTACACCAATCTAAAATGTATTTTTGTGAAGATCATTTTGATGTAAGTTCTAATAATACTACTTGAATATTTTTCTTATATCCGTTATTTATTTACTAAGTTTTTTGAAAAACAAGTGAATTTTAGATTGAAAAATATAGTAAACAAAGGTGACAACTTGTTTTCACCCTATTTTAGATGCCGAATGATATGGAACTATACTGAATATCGTGTGATGGCTCAGTAATCTCAGATTCGAATAAGAGCGATTGTTTTAATCGAAATTGGGTGTCAACCTGACAGAAAAAGAAGGACAGATATCAAACAACTCGATCATTGCCAGCCAAAAGACAAAATTAAAAACGATAGAGGTATATGAAAAGAAATAGAACAAGTAGAATCTACATAACGTTTTCCATGGCTGAAGTTCAACCAGGTCCGAGTTCAGGTATGTAACCTACAATAGGTATGGTTTTTCTATAAACTATTTTATTTGCTGTAAAAAAAACAGTAAAAAATAGTGGACGTAATGCCAGAAAAGCATTGTCTACAATCCACTATTAAAATTGAAAGAGTGGATTTTTTATAGTTTATTTGTAATAATGTTTGTTTATTCTGATTTGAAAGGTATGTAATTCCAGATCGATGTAGGATTATATATTGCATTATGTCTTGAGAATATTTAAAAATAAAGCCAGGGCGGGGCTTTGGTACTAATATATTGTGTTAGATGGAATATTTACTATAATACTATGAAACAATAAAGAGATCTTTTATTTTCAGATGTACTTCAACCGATGGATAAACCAATAACAACAATAATCAATTCAGTATACATATATCATAAATAGAAAAATAAAAGCACACAGACTCAAACAACATGAAACATTACAAGAAATCACCAAGGAAAAGAAACCTTGCTACATCTATAATTCTAAAATTTAAAAATTGGAAGAAGTGTCATCCATATCGGGTCATACCAAGATATCTAAAAGTTATCTTCAGTAAAGAAGAACATTCTGACAGTGAAGTATCATTATTTACACCATCGCTGGCACGCTCAAACTCCCTCTTTGACGTCATCTGAACAAATGAGAGACCTCTTCAGAAACCAGTAGTCTAAATTAAGAAGTAAAAGCTGGAATTGGACGAAATAGTCCATAATAGTACTAAGAAAATTAAGAAAAGACCAAGGTTTACATTGGAGTACCAGAAAAATGTTATTATTTAATTCAATCATCATCAATCACAAATATTCAGAAAAAATGTGTTATTATGTCTAAAAAAATTAGATTAGATACAAAATTTTCAGAACTGGCTGATGATTTTGGAATGTCATTGTTCTTATACCAACAAGATATTTTTAAAAATGTACCAATAATTTGTAGTGTCATACAATCTTTTGTTGTAAATTTAGATAAAAATGCAATAAAGGTCTTTGCCCATGGCATTCAGACATAAATACCATATCAATTGTATTGATTGCTTGGGAATTGAAATCAAAAGCCCTCAAATGCTGTACATCAAGCTTTGACATGGTCTGAATTAAAAGGTGAATACTTTAAAGTACCTGATATCAAATACACCAGATGGTTTGGTTAACTTTATCTCACCAGGATATGGAGGAAGAACTAGTGATGTTTGTGTAGTAGTTTGCAACTTTTTGAATACTTTAGAGGTTCATGTATTCTGGCAGATAGGGTTTCAAATATATAGAGCAGATAGGTTCTCTATAGGCAGGCCTTCAATTGTTTGTCCTCCAGTGTTAGTACAGGATCAAAATTATCAAAGCAAGAAATTCGTCAGACTAAACAAATTGCTAGTTTAAGAATTCATATTGAAAAGGTCTTACGACGTTTAAAGAGTTTGCCATGTTAAAACCTCATGCTTGTATTAATAATCTGTTAGGGTACTTGATGAAGTAATTATTATAGCATGTGCTTTAATTAATTTACAGGACTCTATCATTAAGTAAAGACCTTATCTAATTTTCTTGAAAAATAAGTCCATCAGTATAGGATAGAAGATATTGTAAATAAAAGAGATATATACCAGACTTAAGTTATATAATTTTTAGTGCACCAATCTGAATAGTCATTGATCATGAAGATTTGACTTTTAAACCTTGCATACATTTTAATGAATTGTGATAACTGTAAATTTTGATTAGGATTTTAAAATAAAACTACATTATTGAAAAAACTGTTCTTATTTTGCACTATATAATAATGGGTAAATATTAGTTTCCAAAATCCTGAAAGACTAATAAGGAAATTATCAATATATTCAGTGTCGAATTCAACACCAATAATATCAACACTTTTATTACTTTCAAACTTACTGTCTGCTACAAAAAATAACATTTTTTTTTTGTGGACAAAAACATTTGCAACAATTGCATTTGTGCATAATATTTTTTTGGGTTTTGATCTCGAACATAGTTTATAAGTATCGGCACGTGTTGGGTGCTTAATTTCAATTACAAATTCATCACATATCCCATCTGGTGAACCAGCAATCATCAAATACTCTTTACTTGTTAATAGACCCAATTTTCTTTTTACCCCGAGTTTCACCTCTATTATTTTCCTTACAGCATCTTCAAGTTTCGTCCACGTTTCATTGCAGGAAGTATCAATTGGTTACCTCCCATAATTTGCGCTATTAAACTGCATCTGGTGTTTTGCATTTAGTAACATCATGGGCTTTTGATGCAGTAATCGGCTTTATCGCAACTCAAACCATAATTTAATTTGTAGACTGATCTACTCGTCAGTTTTTTAATTTCTACCCAAGGTTGTTTAGTAAAGATGATCCAGCTTTTACCAAAAATTT